>JAUZNJ010064330.1:0-27040 GCA_034780135.1 Jordanella pulchra
TATTATCAAGTGAAGCAATAAAGCAAAAGCTGTAAAGCTCCACTTGTGAAAGCAAATCTATATGGCTGCTAAAGGCTATGCTACTGGATAGAAAACTAAAAAGAAACAGAAATTACTAATCTGCAAAGTGTGGGGTGCATTTGTATTCATTTTAAAAATTTTGAAAGCCATGTATGCTTTTATCACATCTAACAATTGTAGGTCAACAACATACATAGAAATGAATGGTCTAACATAGAATAATAAAAAAATTTCACAAGCTATAAATTCTTTTGAAAGGCACTGTACCGCTTCTTCACAGAACCTCCCACTGTCCTCACTTTCCTTGAGTAATAGCTCACCTTGCACACACGAGCCACACGGGAGAGGATGCTCTTGTCATTGCCCTCCCATGACACCTCACGGAAGAAAAAATATATCTTGTCATCATCAGGATTGTATGTGTCAGGGATGGAGTGTGCAGAAATAAATCTGGCCTCTGCAGAAACAGAGGAAAGAAAAAAGGAAGAGTGAATATAAGAGTCAGATTATGGTTTCTCCATTTAATTCAATCTCAAAGTGGCTTTAAAAACACAGTATGTGCAATGGTTACTGTTAACTACTGCTTCTTTTTACTTAGCTAAAGCTTCGCTGAGCTGTATACCAACTTTTAAAATGCGTATTCTCTGAGTGAGCAGATTAATTCATTTAATGATTAATTGCAATCAATTAATTTGCAGAAAGTGCTGATTTTTTCAAAAAGCATTTAATTTTATATCAACAAAAGATAACAATAAAAAATGTATATTTACCCTATTGGCAGACAACACAGTGTTTGATATGGTAAAGTCTGAGAAACCCAAATTTGATGAAAAATACACAGTGGCATTTTTATGGTCTTGAAACATTGGGATTTTTGCTCAGGCCCAAGGTTCATTTTCTAGTTAAACAACTCCACTGTTTTTAACTAGTTAATTTACAATTAGGATCATATATGACATGTTTTGGTTATATTTTTTGGTTGGGCTTGATTAAATGTAAATTATTATGATTTCATTCAAAAAGGTTTATACTAATTGTATTTGATAATCTTGCAATAATAACTGAAGTAAAGGATGAAGATAAACAAAAGCCTCTTTTCCACTGAAAACCCTGGGATTTAAAGCACCAGTATTTTTTACCCAAATACCGGTGTCTAAATTCTCATTACTGGTTAACAGGAATCCCTGAGAATTTGTCACAATGCTTTCCCATCAGCCAGGACAGTCAGTCTGAGACTGAAACTGCACAACACTTTCAGTCCAGCAGGTGGTGGTAGTTATAAGAACTAGAGATGCACCAAACTCGAGTAGCGCATCAAATATCAGCCCCGATATTGATAAATTAGCTGGATTGGATATTGGATTAATTACGTGACTAGAGTAGATCCAGTCACTTCTATTTTTATTGAATTTATTTATTTTTATTTATTTTAATACAGTTACAGAGATTTAGTGACTTCAATTTTATGATTGCAACTCAGATTATGTCATCACATTAGTGATCATTTATAGATGCGTTAACTTGTTTTTAAACAATGTTTATGTCAAGCATGATGGCAAGATATATGGTTTATTATTTCAATAATAGTATCGGATCGGTATCGGATATCAGCCAATAAGCTCAGATATCGGACTTGATTGGGGAAAAAATGGATCATTGCATCTCTCATAAGAATACACAACCAGTTCTTCCTTACCTACAGTGTAAGGAACACCTGTAAGTCAATTCCTTAGCTTAAAAAGTTTACATTATTACTATCTCTTTCATCAACCAGCAACTGAGAAGAGTTGCAGTAAAACTGCATAACTCCTTAAAAATAACCACTAAGAACTGATTTGATGCTGTTCAGCACAAACAGTAAGCTTTTTCAAAGCTTCTTCATGCCATCCAAGAGCAACAGTCATTCCTTTAGAAGATTTCTTCTGCCATGTGTAGATACTGGTGATGTTTATGGGCTAAATCACAGGATGTCTGCAAATGTTTACATTTGCAAACTCTTGCTAGTAAGCGCTACTGCTCGCTTGCCATGTTTTCAGTGCAGATCTTTTCGCAAAGGGGGATGGAATCCCAAGATGACATTTGGCTGCGCAGACCGCGTGGTCCTAATGGACATAAATATAAATCAAGAATGTACATCCCTTGTTTAGTCAAGGAAAAGTACTCCATCAGATCATTAATCCTAAAATATTTTTTTTATGCTTTGGCAAAAAAAATTAACAGTTAATACCTATATGAACAAAAAAAAAGCTTTGAACTAAAATTTCAAAGCTTTCTGGTGAAGCATATTTTATTTTTACATTCTGGCTCTTGCAGTTTTTACCTCATATCTTATAAATGCTTTATTCATAAAAACCAAATCTCAGGCAGCGGGAAATCCCAGAACCTCTGGCCAGGTTTGAGGTCTCTCTCTTGGGATTCCCACTGCTACTGCCACCCGGTAGCTTAACTAGCCAAGCAAACAGACGGGACTGTCAGGAGGAATCCATAACTTTATAAAAGCATATTCAATAGCAATATCATAAATCTTCATGAACAGACTACAATGACAAAGTTTTGAGGAGCACATTTGGGTTTAAATGGATTTTTTACATTTTTTGTGTTAAAATAGCTCATCTTTAATTTCCAACTGACTGGCCAACATTATGGCTGCACTCAGCTGGAGATCCTATTTCACATCCTGGCTGAGTGAGCAGCCCCTTCTGCCGCTTCAAAACAGATTTAAAAGTAGGCAGTTTCTTTAAAAAACTTCTACAAATCCAAAGTTTTTAGGTGTACTTTGTAGCTTAAAAATATCTTTTATCTTATTTATAATTTAAGGTAAAAAAAAAAAAGTAAATTTACTTTCATCAGTTACTGCCACTTGGGGAACAAATTGTAAATAAACCAAACCTCAGCAAGCCCATAAAGTAAAAGTAAATTGACTTCCCAGTGCACTGTAACTTTCTGGGTAATAAACAAAGCAGGCAGAAGCCCTCGCACTCAACTGAAGTCTGGATTTCTTAAGACCATAGTCCTGCCTTTACCTGTGCAAAAATGATCCTTTGTTGGTCTTCGTTTTTTTGTTTGACTGAATGTCAGGTTAGGTAATTTAATCCCAATGTTTTGACGATTTGTAATGAAAATACAGCTACAACTTCATTACTGACACATACTGTATATATTACAACAGTAACTAATGGCCACGCGAAAAATAATCTCCTGGCACATCATTATTTTTCTTACTACTGCCATAAAAGCACACTAACACTTTTTTATGATATGTAATGGATCAGGCTTTAATTATCTGCAACCCTACAATCTTATTATTCTTATTCTTCTTAAAAGAGGGATCTTAAATCTTCCAAAAAATCCTCTGACTGCTAGTGTGATTGAAAGAGTTATAGTGAGTATCTGTAGATTTGGTGACAATGGCTTATTTTAATGCTGCTTTTCTGTAAACACAGTATAGAATACTATGAGTTATCCAAATGCATTTATTTTATTAACTGTGCAAAAATAATGCATCTTAAAAAAGAGTAGCTCATTCTCTTGTGGAAACCATTTTCAGATTAATTATAAAGGTGGTGCAAAATACAAAGTGACTGGAGCATCTCATTTACAGAAAGGGAGGAGAAAAATGAAATTTAAGTTTATGGGTTTCTTTTACCCAAAAGATCTTCCTATCTAACACATCATTTAATTATTTCAACATATTCTGTATTTTACTAATATCAAAAACCCCTATGTAAATAACTGAACTATATAATGGTAAATACTATTTTTTAAACATTGATCAACAAAGGTAATAGACTGTGCAAAAAATTTAGAGGGAAGAAAAAAGAACCAGGGACGTATTTCTGTAAATATACAGATTCAGAGGGAGCCATCACAAAAAGTTAAAAAGTTTCAATGACAATTAATTAACATTAGCTCAACTTCTCGAAGCAAAGCCAAACACCAGAGGGTGATTCCCCAACTGGAACAGTTTGATAAACCGTTGCTAACACACTCAACAGAAGGTTATTTTACTCATGCCGCACTGGGGAAAAGATGTTGCACAGGCTTACAGGAAGATGGGGTGCTGTCTGTCTGCCCCTCCACCAGCACATGCTGTTTACACACACCAAGAGACACTGAGCCCGAGACAGAGAAAATTAGTCCAAACATCCCTGACCATGTGGTTGTGAAATGTTGAGACCATGTGCAAAGATTTAGTTTCTGGAGACAACTGTTGATACATGACAGCCTGTCAGCGGTTGGAAAACACTTAAGACTGAGGATGTGCACAAAGAGAGGTCATCCTCCTCCATGATAACTGTGCATGGCTTTGTGCGTGGTTATATGTGTCTGGGTATGTGTGTGTGTGTTTGTGGGTGTGTGTGTAGGGGGGGCATTCAACTTAGACTGTGAACTTTGTGACACACGCTAAATTCCCCTGTAGGTGTGGCCCTTGTTCAGCTGTGGCATTCATATAAAAGTTCCAGTGCAATGAATAAGTAGACTGTTTCCTTCCCTCTGGAATGCCAATAACCATTCTGAGGGTACAGTTGGGCTCTTTGTGATCACAAAGGCTGAAAGTGTCACGAAAAAGCAAAGCAAGTTGGAGGTGCTCTCGTCATGTTAAAGTATAGATGTGCAAATATGCATACCGTTGATCCAGTGGTCTTCAGAGATGTCTGTGCGTATGTAGTGCTGGTTAGGTGGAGGACCCAAGGAGCGTGTGAATGTAGCGTCTTTACCGAGGAAGTCTGATGATGTGCCCACATACAGGAACTGATCTGGAGAGAGATTTTATTTATATATTTATTTATTTACAATAATAAGATATAAAGACAACAGTTGGACATATTAGTACAAATACAATGTCCTGCAAAATAAATCCAGACACCTTCAAGATTTTTTGTTTTGTTTTTTCATTATATTAATACAAACACCAACTTCCAAAAGTATTTTCTTTTATTCTATGGAGTCGAAGTAGAAGTATGTGGTTTTCATTTTTTACTTAAAACGAAACCCCGAATTGAATATTTTGCACCTAAGAGGTCCTACAGTTTGAAAGTTGTGGCTTTAGTTACAGCTTCCTCCTGCCACATGATGATGTGCCACTGGGCAAGGCATGTAATCCCAGGTTGCCTAATGATCTATTTTGGGGTCTAAGAATGTGTGCACATTTGTTAGTGCGATTGGATGATTGTGACTATAGTGTAAAGAACTTTGAATGGTCATTATGACAAGCAATGTTTTACACAAAATCAGTCACTTTACCATTTTAAAAAACAGCATATGCAACCAAATAGCACCATGAAGAACCACAAACACATTAGACAAGGACAATAATGTAGGGGTATTTAACACAGGAATAAGTCATAAACAATATTGTAAAAGTATAACATCTTATAGTGCACTGTTCAATACATCATATAAAAGTGAAAACAGTATAATACAACCCATCAAGATGTGTCTCTCCACCTATACTGACAGATTAGAAACCATTAATCAGAGAAGAAAATCAATTGTAACTCAGCAGGAGCTGCATATATCCACAGTGTTGATGGCAAAATCCCTTGACAGCACAACTGATCTTTTTTGACTATAGCACATTCCAATGAGTAAGGCCTCAAAGAGAGTGAACAAATCAAACATTTGCAAAACTGAGTAACAACCTGTCTCAAAAACTGTCTAGTTGTTTTTTAAAATAGTCTGTTGAATCTATGCAGCTCGTTGATGGTGGGAGGGCATTCGAAAGCCTCTGAGCCACAACCTGAAAATCTCCGTTCTATGGAGTTTGAAAGGGGTATGTAGTACCAAAGCATTTGATTTAACAACCTCAAAATTTTGAGGGGAATAAAGGCTCAAAAAAGTACAATATGTTTTGAGTGCTTGTCCATTAAGTGGCCTAAATGTTAATATCAAGTTTTTGTTATTATTATTTGTCAAGTACACATGGATGTAATGCAGGGAGGCTACAACAAAAGACATGTGTGCTCTTCTGTTTGTCTTTCTAAACAGCCTCACTTTAGAGTTCCTGACAAATAGAAGGTGAGCAAAAACAGGTTATGTTTTACAAGGTAAAGGGTCTGTTACAACAGTCTTAACTGTAAATAAAAGCAAATATAAATCACTATATGACACGAAAGATCTCAGCTTATATTTTTTGCTAAATAGTAAAACAAATATAAAGTAAGACTTCACTAATGACTATCAAATGACAAGGTCCTCTCTAAAATGACTCCATATTTCTAATATTGTATTTTACAGTAGAGTTAAAGGAGTTTTCTCATCAGTTGAAATATGAGTTTCTGATTTTTTTGCATTTATTAAAAGATAGCTGTTGTGCAGCATTAGTTTGATTTTTTCGACAAACAGTTCATAGGTTCAGATAGTGTGTAGATGTCAGACATTTAAAAGGAACATTATCATACAGATGCTATGACACATTCTGGAATCTGATCTTTATGGAAGTATGGCCAAAAGAGAGTCAATGTTGATAAGAAGTACTATTTGTGATTCACCACAAGCCATGTGAGGGAGATTCTAAATGTGTGGAAATAGAGTCTTGGATGGTATGAGAACAAAACTGAGCATATTAACACATTTTCAAAATACTACTTATGGCAGAAAACAAACAAAACAGGACCTATTGAAATGTGGCAACATTACAGTCACAGAGCACTTTTTTGCACAAAAAAATATAAGCTGGTCCGAGTTGATATATGAGACAATGGAACAAAAAAAAAGGTAAAAAACAAATAAAACCCAAATAACCTCAAGATTGGAACTTGTTTAAAGCTGTTTTAGCCATACACCAAAGGGTTTGCTGCTTTGACTGTATTTAAAGGTAAGGTTGCCTCAAGAGGGCTGAATACGCTTACCACTGTTTATGGTATCTTTAAAAACATTTTTAAACCCATTTAGTCTTTTCTTTGACTAATTTAAACTCCTTAAGTTACGTACATATGAATATTATACATATTATATATATTTGAATACAATACAACGAATGCAAATTATACATGACAAAAAGTGCAAAAAGTCAAGGCAAAAAAAATACATTTACTAAGACATTCTAGTGATCTCTTCATGTTTTTCCATTATCTGCTTTTCAATACAGTGGCACACACTTGAGGATTATAAATGAATAATAAGTTACCTTAATTTATCTGGTATCTAAACTTATGTGAACCTAAAAATGCCAATGATAAAGGTTTCTGTCAGCTCAAGCAATAAATGGCAGAGAGGCTACAGAAGACTGCTAGAATTGTTTATGACTTTTGGCAAAATGACTTTCTTATTCCTTAAGAAAGGTCAACCTGCATACTTCTAACACAGAGGCATTGTAGGACAAAAGCTTGGGAAACAAATATAAGAATGCAAATTTACCTTCAAAGTTGTGGCTCTGCTGAAATACAAAAAACTTGTTTGAATTTGTCAACATTATTTTACCTGAAAGGACTGAGGCGAATGGCTGCAGAGGATCAAAGGGACACTTCAACCTGCCAGAACCTACTGTATTAGGTAAGAGCTGGAAAACACCATCCTGTGGATGAACATAGGAAAAAATTCCTAGACTATTTAATATGGCCCACGGAATACTGTCTATTAATGTTCATTTGATATTTACTTAGTTGCATTTCACCTCTTCGTGCCCAGTGATTTCAATGAAAGCGCAGATGGGGTGGAAGGCGCCTGTCCCACAGGCATAGACATGTGTCCGGTTGTAATTGTGGAGAACTCTGACAAAGTTAGCACATTCCAACTAGAACAAGTAGGGACAGAAATAATAGAGGAAAGATGAGCTACAGTATGACAATATGTGGAATGAAAAGCATGTTAATCTTACAAAGCAGCTTGTGGATCGACCAAGCAAAGTACATTATGTTAAAAGGGTGTTATATGTTTAAATAAAAATACTCACATTTGCACTTTTGCCAGCAAGTTTGCATGTTTCCTCTCTGTCCCTTAGAGCAGGCCAGTGGATCTAATGAGGGATAAATATATGAGAATTTGAAATCTATTCCATTATAGCCACAATGTGAAGCTTTAGCCACATTTTAAACATATTTCAGTATCCAAATCTGTGTTAGCCTCTACATGTCTTAAAAAAGGTTAGCACAGTATAAAGAATCAGCAATGGAATCAATAACCCACAGACACAGTGGGAATGATGTTTAAAGGGAAAATCCAAACGGTCCGCTTTTAGTAACTCTATATTGGCTGGTAATGCTTTGTAAAGTAAAAACATTTTATAGACCTTGTTAAAAGTTAAAGTTAAAAGCAAAACTGAGAGAACCCTTGACCCCTAACCTAAGGGCTGGACTTAGTGTAACCCAAGAGTTGTCTGAAGCCTTCTTAGAGGCTTTTTAAGGCTTAAAACAAGAGCAGTCTGAACTCTAGGACCAGATGGGTTAAAGCCAGACACTTTTCATTTTTGTCTGCAGAGTTAAAACAACATGAAAAACATTACAGAACAAGATCATATGAGTTGTAAGAAAATATTCAAAGCGCAAATATACTAAAATACTCTGTTATTTTCTAAAATATGTTTAAATAGTCGTGCTTATGATAAATATTGCACTTCTGATACTTCTTTAGCTCAGAAGATCAAACAAAATACATTCTGGTCTATAATTCAACTTTTTAAGTGCTTGAAAGTCAGAGAGACATTTTATAGTGGTCTCTTAATGTGGTGCACCTTGTTCATACATGTGTTATAACAGGCTTATCTGCTTAGTGTTACCTCCTCTAACCCCACCAAGGAGAGCTATCGCCAAACTGATTCATAGCTAAGGAATTTGTACAGAAAACACTGTGTTACAATGTAATTTGTACTTGTTTGAAGGCTTAACTGAAGGGTTAAAAATGTGCAGCTTATTCCACATCTGGTTTTGCCCCTGTATCCTGACAAGCATAAAACTGTAGTAAAAACTTCACATCAAATGAGAGATCATGTGAAATACATAGACTGAGCATTAAATGCATTTTGATTCTGTTCTTTCTGATTCAAGGTAAGTTTCACAGTCTGAGCTGATAATGAAAAGCTCAGAGTCTTAAACTTTTTCTACATATCTTCCTCAGCATCAGCATCAGTCGCCCAAAAGGCAACATTTTGAGGGCAACACTATCAGTTATAACAACTTGATAAAGATCAAATAAACAGTCCTCCCACTGATGGATCAACCTCAGCTGCATAAACACATGCTCATATCCACAAACTCTAGCATATGGCACCCATCTGAACGCGTGTGTTTGTGTAAACGCATAGTAGGAAGTGTGCATATTCTGCAATTGTTTATGTATGTAGTTGTCGGTGAGTGTGAGTGTGCATGTGCCCTCGAACATGACAACCGTGACCTCAGCAGACAGACAGATGCAGACTGTTGCTGACTGAAAGGTGAGCGCTTCTCTAAAACAAAACACGCCTGAGTGCTTTTCAGCCAAATTGAAATGGAAAAAAGTGCCTTACGTCAGCCCACTTAATGGTAGGAGAGGTTTAAGTGTCATGGGATGAAGCTAAATGACTGAATGTTTCAGTTTTCTGCTCAGAGCAAATTACCAAGGTCAGGGAGTTTTAAATGTCTCTCAACATGGATCTAAACTGAGCAGTTTAGTTACTATTTATGGAGAAACCATATTTGAATATAATTTCTAGAATTATTACTCAATCAAAGGGTGCTTAAAGTCACCATAAATAGTTTCAACTCTTCCTAAACAATGTCTAAGGGGGAAGAAGTGAATACCTGCTCACTGGGTCATCATCATCTATGTATATTTTCTTCTTTTGAGCTATACCTTTCTTGGGGCTTTGGCCAGATTCTGCGGGTCCAGCAGGTAGATGTGATCCTTAGCTCCAAGCAAAAGACGACCCCTCTCCTCATCCAACAGAATCGAGTGGGAGTGCAGCCCATCAGCGGGACCCCCAAAAAAATACGTACTTCCAGCCTGAAGCAATTCTGATCCAAGACAAGAGATAGACAAACATAAATTTAAAATTCTTTGCACATAATTTACATGTAAAAACACAACATCTTGGGTCATATTACAGCACGCATTTCAGTGGAAGCGCATTCTTTATCTACTTTTTATTTGCTGACAAGTACAAAGATGTCTGGTCTAGAGAAAAACATTATTTGCTTGACTTGGCTTGGATTTACTTAATCCACGGTGGTTCATCTCTACAGCATATCTTGTTAACAAAGAACAGACATATTAGAAATGGTGGTCCACGAACACATGTGTTTACAGTCATTTTCCAAACCATTATTTTTTTTTTTACGAAGATATTTTAGAATTAAACACCTAACAGTTCAAATGCATTCCCACTAACTTTTCCTCCACTTACCCACTGGACACCATTCCCAGATGATTGAGCATCAGCATCAATATCAGTTCTAGCTACAGAGTTGAAGTGACAAAGAACAGCCACTATGTCATGGTAGGCCTCAATATTTCAAAACAAGATAATTTCCTGATGATTAAATTTATTTTAGAAAGTTCACTAACCCAAAATACAACCCCCACTGAACATGATGAAGCCAGTTCTGTACTTCACAGTAGTGTTGTAAGGCTTTGCTATCTTATCCATGTTTTCTCCATATCTATCAAAATCCCAGAATGCTTTTGCAAACTGAATTCCGAGTTTATTTTTTTATTAATGTACTGACTTCTTCCTCTCCAAGTGGCATTTAATGACAGTAAATGAATTCATTCACTTTAGACAATGAGACTGAACATCTTTTGCCAGTATCTCAGCATCTTCAAATGATCTTTCACATTTGTTCAGGGTTAATTTGTAAATTTTTCACCAAAGTCTAACAAAGATGTTTATAATTAATTCTTCAGAGAGTTGCAAAGATAAGATATCCCCGTTTTGGCTTTTCAATGTTGTTTAAGTAACATCTCTGTGCAAATTTTCAGTCATTCTAGTCATGGAAAGGTCTGAGAAAGTCTTCAGGTAAACTGAGCGAAAGAATGGCTGCCTCTGATTTAAGCCTGTTTTGTGGTTTAAAGATCCTCAGGTTTAGGCTATGGACCCCAAAGTATATTTTGAGAAAGTACTCACTACAACTCTCCATAAAATTCCCCTTAGTATTCCTCTTATTGCTTTGACACTCAGTAAAAATAAATAATTTTCTATATCTTAATTGCACAGAAAGGGAAAATGTTTAATATGTGTGCCATTGAAAAATATCAGACTATATATATATAGCGTTCAATCTGTTGTATGCACCAGTTCTCTTGGGCTCCCCGTGTCTCCAACCATCTTAGATTCGGTTTTTTGGGTGGGGGGGTGAACAGTGCTGCAGTGGACTCGGCACTGAGTCCTTGATCTCCTTGATCTGAGGAAATCTTTTCCATCACCAGGCTCTTTTCAGTGCACCATTATAGCAACATGCCTTGAGTAAACACTGGGTCAGAGCAAAGGAGTCCTGTGGGAGTCACTCTGAAAGGATTGACATCGTGATTACCCTTATGGTGTGAAGGATTGGAGAGGTTAGCAACCTTCAATATTTGAACTTCTGGGAACCCTCCACACCAAACAGTTTTGCCTAATACCTCTTCCTATATACAGGCTCTTACACATAGAGCCCCCCACATGGTCATATCTCTCACTCCTACACACCTCATGCCTCCAGAAGACTAAACCTCAAAGAGAGATTAGACCCTCCAGCCTTTGGCTAACAATAATCTGTTCTGTAAACACACAGCCCTATGAGTCCACTGAAACAGTCTGTGTGGCATTTGCTCCTCTGTGTTTTACTCCACAACTAGCCTTCAGCAAGCTGATTAATGTGTTGGGCTCCACAACTGGTGTTTATGGAGGCTGTGAAATGTATTAGAGCTTGAGTGGACAATGGCTAATATGGAACATAATATCCATGGTGCTATTGTTTTTTTTGTTTTATTTTTCAAATAAGTTCTCTTTTTAACACATTGATAAATGTCTAAGGACAATAAAAAAAACACCTTTAATGCAGCCACACTGACAATACACACTCATATTACTGTGTTTTTCATTTTTGCATAACAATCAGATGATTGTAGTTTGATTATCACAAATTAGCCTGAGGTAAATTTTCTAATAAGGTAATTAGTTTATCAACATAAATCTTAGAATTTGGTGGTATTTAATCAGCAACATGAGCATGGTTCATGAGTGATACCAATATAAATCGCTCTAGTGTGCAAAGTAGAAGGTGAGATTGAGGAATAATTTGTATTCATAAAAAGAGGCTTTCTCTTTCCTAAAATGCAGAAAAGTTAAATGAGCCAAGGTGCAGTAGTTTCTAGCTTTATTTTGTGAATACAAACTTAGCAAACCTGTCTACAAGATAAAACATGTTGCAAACAACCTCATTAACTACTTACTTACAAATACCAAAGGGAGAGCTATTCTCCACAAAAAGATTCATATTTAGGTTCAGAAGACTATTATTGCTCTTTTGAGGGTAAAGGGATTTTCATAGCAGCAACTAAATGCACCAAATACTAGGAGAAACAGATAGACAGTAAAAGAAAGTACATTACCAGTTATAGACATTGGAAATGAAAATGTATTTAAAACCTTAAATTGTTTTAAACAATGTTTGATAGAAAATTGGAGCTTTGCAAATGAATCACAGTGATTGCACACCGAAAGTAGTATAATATCTTTTAACATTTCCACAAAGAAAAAGACAATGCTTTCTAAAAATAATTCCCTACAAAATGATTTCTTGTGATCGAATGCCATTGTACTTTAGCTACTTTACTTAAATCAAAAAAGGGTTAGGGTTAACATTCTGAAACTTCGGTCGTTGTTCATGTGCTTGTCAATCACCGTAAAAGTCATTAATCTCTACAACTGATCTGTTAATTACCAGTTTCATAAAGTCAATGATATTCACAAAGATTTCTTATGTTAATAATGGTTCCTCATTAGATTTTTTTTCATCACTGCATTAAATTAAGTGACTAATGTACCATTTAAAAAAATCATTACAACTGATCTATGGCTCTGTTCCCCATTCTCCAACAGACTGATAGCATCTTGTGAAGAACCAGTGAATGACAATTTCATTAAAGACTCAGCATTGTTTGCATTGACCAACTGGGGCCATTTCACTTTACAAATATAAAAATGCATGTCCGTTAATCCATCCATTACTGAGGTAAACATTTCTTCTTAACATAGCATATCTGCTTGGATAGCGTTAAACATTTGAGGAAATTCCGTCTTAACAATAAAGCAAGTAAAACAGTTAAATCTATTAACATATATTAGATGATTTCTCAATTGATAAACAGAGAGCAATGTGCTCTAGATGAAACATATCTATCAGCGTGGGATTTTTAGGGTAAAGCTCAAGCAGTTGAAGGCACTTGTTTTGAAGGTGTTCACTCAAACAGGGATGATTTCCCTTTGATCATTTCACCCTTCACTCAGAGGCAGTGCTTTCACGGGGGGAAGTGGGGAATGATGTGATGTTTGATGAGTGATCACTGCGGGTAGGTTTTGCTTTTTAACAGTCTGCACTGATGAGATGATGATGATCTGTGCATGCTATGAGGGCTGGGTTAAGTACTCGCTTTTGATGGATTTCTTTAAGCCCTCCTTATGCTGGAGAAGCGAGCCAAACATGGACTTATTCATCCCCATTTATGCCCTTGGAAAGATGACCAGTTTCATAATGTCAATGATATTCACAAAGTTGAGAAGAAAAACATGACAGACACAAGAATGGTAATGTAATTTATCTGTGATTATACATGAACTAGTCTGAATGAAACATAAATTGAGACAAAGTGCAGACTTAAATCCTTGCCCCAAGTACTGGGTAAACATTTTCCATAACCATCATTATCCCTGTAGCTACTTGAATGTATTTATGTTGGATTCTAATAACACATGTGTATGTCTCTTCCCAGTCCCACTGAGGCTTGGAAGCCTTAACTTAAAGGGAGCCTTCAGAGGTTGAAGTCGGGGTGAGTTTACTTTTAGGTCACAGTGGGATTAAGTTTTATTGAGCAATACCGAAGTTCATCTGTGTTTTTTTTATTTTTGTTATTTTAAAGCCAGTGTTTTTCATGGCAGATATCTGGAGCTATGTTTGCACTGGAGTTTAGAGTTGGTTTTAAAAGTGCATTTTTGTTACGAGTGGCACAAATTGGCCTAAAATGCATCAACACGATAAAATGGGTGTCTCTTTCTGAACAGGACCAACTTGAAATATAGTAGCTACCTGCAATATGGATGAAAACAAAGCAGGAACAGGGTAGTGTTTCAATAGCAAACATTATCATTCTGCCATTATAACTAGTTTGAAAATTACCTGATTAAGTGAACCTGAACAAGGCCTTGCAAGTTTGCATAGAACTGTCTGGCAACTCCATTGAATGGATTCAACCAGGGAGGAGATGTATATGAGGAGAATTTAATGATATGTTTGATTAAATTATCAAATGTGGTTTCAGATTTAATTTTTTTCATTTTCACAGTCCATTCACTGGTGTCCAATTCAAGCAGGGATGGATAGATAGTAACTGTGCTCTTTCAGTGCTTATTATGAAGACAACTGAACTGTAAATTCGTCTTTCACTAAAGCCAGAATCCTTCCAAAATGTTAAGTTATTATCTGTATTATTTTTAATCTTTGAAATTTTTGAATGATTGAATTCTTGATGAATGTGCTTTTTTGTTGTTTTTTATGTTATCAATTATTTTCTTTTGACTGAAAGAAATAGTTCTCTTTTGGAGTGGCCCAATCTGATAGTTCAAACAATTAGGAAGGCTTCCAATCTCACATATTTCCTTATTTTGTACTTTTTTTAAATTTTGGGGGGGCATTTTTAGAGGTGGACATCTAATTTTTGCCAGATTTTCTTTAAATAATTTATTCATTTCCTCTCTGTTTAGATTTTACAACAAGGGAGCATAAATTGCTTTTAGTGGTATTATGACATGTAGCTAGAATTATGGCATACTTTGAAAATGCACTGCCTTTATAACTGATTTTTGAAAATTGTCAATAATGATTCAAGCAAACTACTAACATTCATAGGAGAAGCTGAAAATAATTATTGCTTTATCCTTAAAGCTGATTCTCTATCAATAACCGTGGTTTCATTTTGTATTATGTGACTTGTCTGACAGAGATGTATGTAAAACATAAAGAAATATGCAATAATCAAATTAGCAGGCCTATAAACGAATTGTGATTCTTACCTCTGTAGCTGAGTTTGACTCTGGGGACACTCTGTTTGATCCCTTCTCCAAAAGGGATCCTGGCCAACAAAATCAGTCCCACAAATGGAACCACTGGATGGAATAAAACTAAAGTCATTGCTCCTTTTCTGCCATAATTACACCCAGACAAGCATAAAGGAGCACAAGACTCTCCCGTCGTCATGGTGCGTGCAGTAGCCTTGTTCTGTTTCCACTCTTCCCAAATCTGAAGAGAAGAGAACAGAGGAAAGAGTCAACAGGGTGGAGCAATCAGAAACTGGTGTGCATGAGGATGTGGGCATTGTCATGAGTTCACAAAAGATGGATATCTGCTTAGACCATTGAACTTTTTCACCAAGGAGCCCAGTAGGCATCTCCTCTTCCTTTGCTCACCCTACATCAGCTGTTGTATGTCAATAGCTTCCCTTTTGTATTCCTTTAAATCTGTTTGCTAAAAACAAAGGTCACAGTAGGAAAGCAGTTACATTCCAGTATTTTGCCACAGGCTATTACTCTTTCAGATTTTCTTTTCTTCTTTTCCCTTTCAAATAGATGTTTTAACTCTTTGTTTCTTCAATTCATGGTAAATACATCCACCACGACCCCAATGACCCTGTCACCTCTTCTTTTATATTAAGTAGAAGATATGTCTTTTCTAAGGACTTTACAGGAAATTAGAGAGGCCTGAGGGAAAAAAAATAAAAACACTTATTACCACAATGAGAAGTCAGCTGTGGTGAGTGCACTATCATGGGACATTGACATCTTTGGGTGTAAATTTGCCAAGAGAACTTTGTGTGCTAAGTGAGTCTGAATAGTAACAGAACAAATGTATGCTTATGAACAACTAAAATCATAAGGCTTCCAACTATCCAAGTATTATTTTGCTGTTTGATAAATCAAAATTATTGATGCAAAAAAAACTTTTTTTTTCCAAAATAATTTAATTCAATAAGGGAAATTGGAAGGCAGCTCCTTGTTGTTTCTTATTTCCCTACTAAAATAAATATAGAGGATATATAAGATATACATACTGTACAGCGTTCTAGTAGCTATGATCTCCTTTTTTTATTTAATTGCAATTTCAACTTGAGTGAGTGACTTACCTTTTATGTAAAACATGAGGATCATATAAAACCTTCTCACCAAGATCTCACACCCAACTGCACCAATGTAGCTGATATTTTATTCTTTTGTCATTATTAAGTCTGCAAAAACTCCTCAGCTTGCCATTGTATCTTAAATGGAGCACTTAATTTCATGCTCCTGTGTCTTTTCTCATAAAATTAGTTCCTGGTTACCCCAGAGCCAAATCCAAAACTTGAAAATGAACGTATATGCTTGTTATCCAGGAAAATTAAAAATGAAAAAGGGAACGGCTCTTCTTTTTCCTATCTTAATTAAAGAAGTGAATTTTGAAAAAAAATATGTTTCTCATTTTTAATTTCCATTGAATTTTTAAAAGATGAATGAAAATAATCCAAACTTACATCCTGCAGTTTTCATCAATAGGCTAACAATAAAGCAGATAACTGATGAGAAAATGTTTCAATATATCACAGAAAAGCCTCCGCCTTTGACCTTATAGCAGACATCATTACTTAACACCCACACCTACCACAGGTTGCACACGTCACCTTGTCACACAAGGGCATAAACAATGTCAAGTTAAATTGATAGAGCAGATGTATACGAGGTTTACCCATTTGAAAAGAAACATGCTTATTCCAGATGGACAGGGTGTATAATGAACTTACAAAAGACTAAATCTATTGCTCACAAAGAACATTATTTTGTTGTTTTGTTTTTCATGTATACAATGTCTTTTAAATGTTGTTGTATATTATATAAATACAAACACTTCATTACATCCATTATCAGCAAAAAGGCAGACATAAGCTAGGAAATTAGATATTATTTTCGATTCCTGTGATTTTTCCTTTGTTTTTTCAATGGTCTATAAAGTTTAAGTTTAGTGCAGACACACTAAAGTCATAAGAGCAGAACGGCATTGATGCAATTTTTGTTGCTTAAAAACAAACTATTCAGGTCCTTATAAACACATTGGTTTACTTAAGCTGTCAAACTGAGACAATTTCACACCTGTAGGCTTGGAAATATAGATACAGCTATCTATGATTGATGAGCAGTAGGCAAAGAGAGGGAGAACGATTGTGTGTCTCGGAAATAGTGCAGAAGACAGTATTTATCCCTTTTTAAGTATTTCTAGGAAAACAGTAATATTATTTCATTAAAGTGAGAAGAGTTTGAGTAATGAATCCCTTTTGGCAGCTTCACTGCCAACATCCTTCAGCAGAACAGACTTATGCAGGTAACTTTTGCAAGAACAAATGGTGAGATTATGTTAGGGGCTCTTAAAATGATTAATCTATTTGGGAAATGAATCAGAAATACCAAAACCAATTTAAAATATGACTTTAAAGAAGAGGAGGTAGAGAGAGGTGAGAACATGCAAAAATAGACAGCTAAATCCATGTGGGTTAAGCTAACACTGCTGTTTCCTGGTGAGTTCAGGCCCTGTTGTCTTTGGCAGCATGGCCGGCAGGAGGTGCAGGGGGTGATGGGACACAATCTTAATGGAGATGTTGACAGATTTCATCCTGCCAGCCAAGTACTGATGGATTTTGTCAGACAAAACTGTGGTCACTTTAAGAGTACAAAGAGTATAGAAATATGTATATATAAGTTTACAGTTCACACATCAAACATGTACTCTTTATGTAAAAATTAGATAATTAGATTCAATTATTGAACACTAAGACAGAATCTTATAAACTTGCTTTATGAAAAAAATTAGGAAAATTGATTAAGTACTAAAAGTAGCTGAGTCAAAAGATACAATATTGATGGCAGAAGTTGCTGAGAGTCACAAGAAAGCAGCAGATGGTTCTGGGCACAGGCATTTTCACACAAAGACCCCCACCCCCCACTCCCCCACCCCGCCAAGGGTTTCATCAACACCCAGATGCCCCTTTTAATACGTTATTATCAAGGCCCCCCATCACAAGACAGGGTGCATTAGCTGAGCCATTTGTCTTTATTCCCTGACCAAAGGCACTGACCTGGCAGGACAACATAAGTAACTGTTTCTAAGTCTCGAGAAGTTATTTTTCTTTGCAACAGTCAATCATCTTTTTCTAACCTCCTCGCACTTAAGCAAGCATGTAACTCCCCTGTGAGTCTGTGTAAGTTCATGTCTGGGCAGAAAAATGTAGGACAGCCATCAGCCACAGCCTTTATGGACATGTACAATTGGCATTAACAATGATAATTGGGTAACACTACATAATATAATATTCCATACTCCATCGGAACATCAGAAGTTAAATTTAAGACTTTACCAGATATTTTCTGGCTTCTACAATGTACCTTCCTGGAAGTTCTATCTTGGTAGCACTTTCTTAACTTGCGAGTTTTGCCCCTTTTCCTACATCTCCACTTGGCCTGGCTCTTCTCTGACCCACCAATTCACAAACATTTCCATACTGTTTTTTCAGTACTTCTCAGCACAGAGGTTTTTCTAGCCCTACTCATCTCAGATCGTACCATCTCCTAAACAGGGCAGAAAAAAGCAGTGACAAATACTGAAAAAACAGTAATGCGAAGATTGTAAAATTGGTAGGGTTGATTAGAGCCTGGCAAAGTGAAGACGGTGGAAAAGAGACATTGGTTTTCAAACTTTTCAGGTCCTTTCATGGAACCCAGCTGTTAATTTACTAAACTTAGATATTCCTTTAGGGAATTTGCCAGGTATTTTCTGGAATTTACCAGATACTGTCTCATTCATACCTACTGTAACCAACAGGAAACTTTGCCTAAGAAATTTACTAATTACCTTCTGCACTTCCCTGGACCTTTTTATGGTTACTGGAAACTAGTACAGTTTGTAAAAGAATTTTGGACCAAAAATGTTTTTGTTTGTTTACAAATATACTACCTTTGTAGGAACTAACTTTTAGTTCCCACAAATTATCAGAAACTTCTGGAACTTCCAAGTTACTTTCCAAAAACAAACATGTGAATTGCTGGTTATTTTCCCTAAAATTACTTTGCATTTATTACTTTCCTAGAATATACTTTCTGTGAATTGTTGTTCACATGTTCCTAATTGGGCTGTATGGTGGCGCAGCTGGTAGAGCTGTTGCCTTACAGCAAGAAGGTCCTGGGTTCAATTCCTGGTCAGGGGTCTTTCTGCTTGGAGTTTGCATGTTCTCCCGGTTCTCTCCGGGTTCTCCAGCTGACTGTTAGGTCAATTGGTCTCCCTAAATTCTCCCTAGGTGTGAGTGTGTGTATGTGTGTGTGCGTGCGCATGGATGTTTGTCCTGTATGTCTCTATGTTGCCCTGCGACAGACCAGCGACCTGTCCAGGGTGTACTCCGCCTCCGCAGCTGGAGATAGGCACCAGCAACACTCCCGACCCCATTAGGGACAAGGGTGTAAAGACAATGGATGTTCCTAATCAAAATGTACCAAAAACTTTCCCAACTCACGGGTTATTTTTGGATCTTGGCAGCTATTTTCTACCTTATGGGGTGTACAAATTAATGTCTGTAAAGTACTCTGTTATTTCTGGGAAATAACCTTTAATCCAGCAAAAGGCGTCTAAGTTTAAAGAAAGTACCAACTAATGACATGTGGGGCCGGAAAACTTTAATTAATTACCTCCTCTCACTTTACAGAAAAAGTAAAATTAATTGTTCACACATATAAGCTATTGCTCCTTATTTTGTTATACTTTTAACAAATAGTATTATCTGTGAAATTTTAATCAATTTTACTTTCGATAAGCTGAAAGACTGGAATTTACTAAAAAAAAGAGTGTGGGGTTCGTTGCTATGGCTTGTTCATAATATTTATCTCAAGGATTACATCAGTTCTGTCAAATTAGTGTTAAAAAACACACTATTTGTGTAAAAATGACTATGTTTAAGTGTGGCCTGAAAATTATTTGTCGAGGGGGAATAAGATATGATACATGGTTTTGCACCAAAATATGATCATTCTCAACAGAAAAGCACCCATTGATATTTATTGTAACAAAACCTTTTAAAATCATTTTGAATTGTGACTAAGTACCTTTATATAAACTGTCAAATTAAGACATAATCATAAGTTCTTAGGGTCACAAACAATTATCTTGTCATTGTTATCTTGTGAGATAAAATCATTTATCCTTATCTGAGAGAAGCAAATAATCTGCATGTGGATCTCTTGGGAAATTATTTTTTGGCTCACTAATTGAACACAAAAAATGCCACAATATTCACTTAAACATAAACATTAATCACCTAGACATTCAAATGATGATGTACTCAGGCTTTGAAGTTAAAAACATTGCATCAGATTGACCGGAACACTTGCAAAGGCCTGGACAGTAAACCAAATGTTTACTGTTGCTGTCATTCACTACAATAACTGGTGACAGTTTTTCTATGTCGGTAAAATAAACAAATTTCATTTTGCTGTTTTGGCTTTGTGAGCTGGTGGCTGGCTTTTCCATTCCCCTTTAAGACACTGCAGCCTGTGTTATCACATGATTCCACTCATCCAGTGAAAACAAAAGTAAATAAAGAATGGAGGATGAGCCCAGTGAAGAAGCGGCTAACACAGCCGTAAACAAAATTGTATCAGTTAATCCTGTGGAGCAGAGCGAGCGCAGTGATCGAGATGAGCACATGCAGAGATGAAGCTGTGTGCAGAGACAAAGTCAAGTTTGCAAAATGCTCGATTACCTTTGAGCAAAACTGCTTACAAGAGAGGAAACGTGTTCAGTGAGACATTGTTGAATGTTTAAACAGGAAGGGTTTAAAAGACTTTTATATTTCATTGAAAGTAATATGTAATTTGATTTGATCAGTAAATAAATTAAAAATAGATTTGTTGCATTTCCTACACATGTCGTTATTTTCAAATAGAAAAACCAAAGCATTTATCGAGGATTTATCGTTATAGAGGTAAACTGCCAGTTTATTGTGATATTGATTTTAGGTCATATCGCCCAGCTCTACTCTTGCACTTGTAAATATATGAAAGAAATTTTTTAGGTTAGAAAATCTGTACTACACGAAAAGGCAGCACTTACTGCAACAATTTGTCTACTAATAAATGGTATATGCCTTTAAATGTACAATACATGTGAATCACTTTCTTGAATTCCAGTCCTAGAGTTCCAATGTCCTGCACCTATTAAATTAGTCTTTGCTTCCACACACTCATATTTAAAGGGCTGGACTGCAATCAACTTCTCCAGAATCCTGATTATTTGACTCAGGCATGCCAGCCTGAGTCAGAGTTCTAGCATGCAGACACATTAATTGAATTGCATAGGGATATGCAATGACAAAATAATAATTACACATGTATCCTTGAAAATTTGTGAACACTAACCCTATGCCACAAGGCTATTCCAGCTGATATCCCTCTTTCTACTCAGACTAATGGATATTTCTCAGAAGAAACATGTAAAAAATTGAACCCTCTGGCTTCATCTGTTAAAGGTTTTGTTTGTCTCTAAATATGTTATCTCAAAACCTCTCTAACATAATGCCACTGAGAAAAAATTGATAAAACTGATAGCATTGTAACTAAAAACTCAATATCAACTGTGATGTATTGCATATGCACCCTTTAGGTAAGACTCTTTTCAGATTTATTCCTCCAGTCATTGCTAAGTTATTGGTGTGAATGGGCCAGAGCTAGCTCACATCTTTTGTTTCACAAAGGGATTAATGAAATTGTGGGGTGGGGGGTGTTTGGGGCTAGGAAGTGATACTTGATCTGTGAGTCAACTCTACAATAAGGAAAATGTAAACAAAAGAATAACCCTACAAAGTGGAAAAGAGTCAAGGGCTAATCAAAACATAGATGGAACCATATAACTGAGCTGACGACACATAGATTATCATGATGGTAGGCTAAGTGACAACACATCAAGTAAATCTCCATAGCCTGACCTAAGCATGCAGCTAAATGTGGAGTAGGGGCTGTGTGTTTTGACATTTGCTTGCATGTAAGTTAATACCATCCTAAGGCAAGCAGATGGGAGTAACAGGGCACAACAAAAGTGACTGACAGGTAGGAGTGCACTCACTTGTCCCCTGATTGCCTGGGGACACAGGCAAACACCCGTGCTTGCAATGCAATGACTAATCTCAAAAGTGATACTTTCATCTCCTACAGATTCAGCTCTGTAGCTATTTCCAAAGCCAAGCAGTGCAGATAATGCTCATTCAAGCTTCTGAAATATTCATTTATAGACAGAGAATGCAGAAGCACCAAAGATTTTTTTGCCCCAGGCAAACTCAGTCTACTGGCAGGTCATAGTCTCCTAACCATTACTGTAGACTCATTAGATGCTAACATAGACGTTCAAAAAAGGTAACTTTAGTTGTTTTGTTTGTCAGCACTGAGAGTAACAACAATCATAGTAGGCCAGGGAAGCTCACACTGTGAGAAAGAGAAAAACATAAAAAAACACATTTAAAATGGGATCTTGGGTCAGTCTAGACATGCTCTACAAACCAAGAGCCAATTCCAGGTTGTAGTTATGAAAAGAGGATTTTTTCCTTACACAAATTCTTCTCTATATATTCTGTAGTAGTGCTGAAATCTCTGCAGCTGTTTTAAACCTGACTCTTTTCCGGCATTAACAGCAGTCTGCGTAATGTACACCTGGCGTCGTCCCACTGACAAAACATTTGGATAGAAAGGAGAACACAAAGGATTACTATAAAAAAGGAGTTGTCTTCCTGTGGTCTGAACTAGAATTTGCTCACTCTCTGTCATGCTGACAGAAAAACCTGAAGCACAGCCAGTGAAATCAATATTGACTCAGCAGTAAACTATTCCTTTTGCTGCCTCTTTTCATCAGTTCCTTTTCCCTGTGTTCAAAACACTTCCTTTAAGTAAAAGCTCCTTCTGTTGAGTTAAATAGAAATCAGAAACACATTAGAAGCCCACATGTGGAGTGACTCACTGAATCTATCAAATACAGAATCTTCTATTTTATGAGAAAACTAGATATGTCCATTTCTGTATCTTAATGTACTCATATCTCAAGCTGCTTGAAAAAAAATAAAAAGCTTTGTTTAAAATTTAAAACAGTTCTACATGCATCAATCTGGAGAGGAGCGGGTAAAACATGATTTCAAAGGTGGGACCAGTGCGGGACAAAATGAATAAGCACAAACGGGTTAGAACCAATCAGATAAATACAGGTGTGATGCAAAAATGAATTTTTTATTTTAAAGGGAAGGCTCGTACAAAGGCCTTTTTATCAAAATTTTGAGGAAATATATCCACCTACTTGAGGAAAAAACGTAGGGTGAGTAAAACATTACTTAGTTGCAGATGCAATCTTGACTTTATAGTTACAGAAAAGAGATGCTGTGTTAGTGTAATTCTAGGGTAAGCTTTAATTCCTGCTTCATGTGCAGTGGAGGTTCCAAAAACTTTCAGGAGTGGGCATGCAGGGAGAAATACGCACCGAGGGGTGGTTAAAACCTGATCGGCAACAAAACCAGTTCAGGTTAAATCTATAATGATTATAATGAACCAACAGGAAAATTAAGCAGGAAAATGAGAACAGACCAGATTTTCATGAGGCCCTAACTACTAAAACCATGCAGATGTTGAACATTGATATGGTTTAAATGAATTTAATTTATACATGTTCTTTATCTTCAATTACATGGAAGACTCCTAGATGACTGCAGAGATTAACTTTATCTCATAAAACATAAACTAAATATATACTATATAGTCCTCTTAAATGGCAGTATATTGTTGTAAATAATAAATTGCTGCATTTTTGTATTTTTGCTGTATTCAAGTGTTTGGTCGACATACGATACAATGATATGACTGCTGCCACCCTCTGGCTTAGAGGAGAACCGCTTGTTCAGAGGTGGTGAATAACATCACAGTTGTAACAATAACTCTGCTGCCTGGTAGGGGTAGCCATAGGGGTGGCCAATGCTTGCTGGCTTTGGCCCCCTTGTCCCCACTTCTAAATCCGCCTCTGCTCCTGCACCATGATTGATCCAGTCAGTTTTAGACTGGATTCTCTCAAGCCTTCCCAGAATGACAAGCTATGTTTTTGAATGTGCATGGCGTAAGTCAGGCTAGCATTTTAACTATAGTTGTAACACCTAGCAAGTAACCAAACTCACATGCAAACTCCCCAACAAGCCCTTAACTGAAATAACAAAATTATGAAAAAAAAAGAAAAAATCCTAGGTTTCTATAACAACAACACAACTAAAACTTGGGTTTTCATATCTAATATATCTTATTCATAGGAATCAATACGTGTTTAAAAATGTTTAAGACTGTTATGTTTTGGGAACCTTTAGTAATTTAAACATTTAGATGAATAGTAACTGTGTTGATTTAAACCCGTAGATTAATATTACCTGCTAAACGTCCTTATAGAAACGGCCGAAACAATTCCTTCTACGTACTTTATCTGAGTTAAATTAAAGACACTGTCTCAAAGTATTAAAAAAGCATACAAAGGAGACCAAAATACATGCATACTTAGCAATTGATTTAACGCTTTAACGTGGGATATATCTGAAGTAAATCAATATCCTATATCCTCATAACTGCACATCGCACTTGAAATTGATCACGGTTTGTTATAAACTATCAAATTTTAATATGCCAAGGCGGTTTTCTTCTCACCTGCTATTTCACCCAACTTATGATGCGCAACAAAAGCCCGCAGAAGCGCGTCTCCCCTCTTCAAGTTGGCCAACTCACAAGAAAATAAAGCACCACCAGGAATGTCACACTTGCAAAAGTTTTCTATGAAAGAAGAGGAGAGCACTGAGCACTTCCCCAAGATACTCCCCTTGCTGTTTGTTCAAGCGCTCTTGAACTCCCGATTTACTGTGAGGTTTGGTGTGTGTTGTTAGATGGATAAGTTATTAGATTATCCATCGGCTCGCCCCGGGAAAGACGGCAGCCTCCCAGTTATGTTGCCGCTAGAGGGGAGGGGCCCTCTGCGTCTGTACCTCTACCAGCCTTCTCAGTTTTGCTGGTATATTTAATTAAGCTTAAAGTGAAGGAAAATATATGAATACAAAGTAATTTATTTCGTTTAATAAAAAGGGCGTATTAGTATAAAAAACTTTTTAACTTATTTTTTGGATTTGCTTTTTTATGACACTGGAAACGTTATTAAAGTCTTGCTTGGCCTGGACAACCCCTTTCAATTTATTTAACTTTATAATAAAGCCAAATACATACAAGAAGAAGCTACACAAAGCTGTAATTCAATAATAAACACTCAATCATGTATAGATATCAGTTGATTAAATGCTAACAAACTCTATTCAGGTTTTTATTGCTGGGAATTTTTGTGTGATAGCTGCAACAGCTTGAGAAAACATAACAATGAGATGTATGAACCAAATATCTAAAGAGAACAAGCAGCAGTATAGATACAGACTGTTGTCTGGCCTCATGTCTAGTGAGTAACTCACAGATGAAGTCTAGCCTGCTTTCTAACCAAATCTGGGGTATCAACCAACAACTGCCACCAAGACAGGAGCAAGAACCTTTTGCATTGCTTTTAGGATTTTTCTGCCCATTAAATGGGTAAAAAATTTTTCCAAAGGACAATTCATTGGAGAAATATTTTTTGTCAAATTAATGTGGTTTTCAAGCATAAGCAGCCTGCTAAATATCATATCGAAGCCTATCAATCTGATTGATTCTCCGGTGTTTACTAGGCCCTTAAAAAACGTAATGTCTTGGTTTGTTTGTTTTTCTTTCTTTTTTTTTTTTTTTTTTGGTTTTATCATCATCATTATGGACTAGATTGGTCTCTCTCTTTTGGATCACTCAGGTACCAGGGACCCGCTGCAGTGTAGATGTTGTTTTTGACTCCCAAAATAAGAAATGGATGCACTCTTAAGGGGCGCTGTACCAGTCTGTCGTGGTGAAGAGAGAGCTGAGCCAAAAAGCAAAGCTCTCGATTTACCGGTTGATCTACGTTCCCACCCTCACCTACGGTCATGAACTTTGGGTCATGACCGAAAGAACGAGATCGCGGATACTCAGAGTAGAGCCGCTGCTCCTTCACATCGAGAGGAGCCAGTTGAGGTGGCTCGGGCCTCTGGTTCGGATGCCTCCTGGTCACCTCCCTGGTGAGGTGTTCCGGGCATGTCCCACCAGGAGAAGGCCCCGGGGAAGACCCAGGACACGCTGGAGGGACTATGTCTCCCGGCTGGCCTGGGAACGCCTCGGTATTCCCCCGGAGGAGCTGGAAAAAGTGACCGGGGAGAGGGAAGTCTGGACCTCCCTTCTGAAGCTGCTACCCCCGCGACCCGACTCCGGATAAGCATCAGAGAATGAATGGATGGATGGATGGATGGATGTACTCTTAAGGTATTTTTGGGTGGTTTTGGGAAGCTTCACAGCTTGTTTGTGTTTTTTCCTTTGATGGATAATAATTCTCACCACGTCTGGCTGAATTTCATGTGCAGACCTTTCCATAGTGAACGAGGTCAGTGACATTGTTTTTTAATTGACTTTCTTTTATTTGGGCATAGTGTTCTAAATTCTGAGGTCCTTTAGGCAACTTTTTTTAGATAGGTTATATATATTAGGTTAATTATTGATGGTACAATCAGACTGTAAACAGGCAAACAAAAAAAAAAACAATAAAATGTAGGGCCGGTCATTTTATATAGCTTTTGCAAACTTATTTTCAGGGTTTTTATGTCTAATATAGTATATATACAGTGGGGAAAATAAGTATTTAGTCAGTCACCAATTGTGCAAGTTCTCCCACTTAAAAAGATGAGAGAG
>JAUZNJ010064341.1:0-27038 GCA_034780135.1 Jordanella pulchra
TGTAGTTTACTGTTTGAGGTGCATGATGAAATCTTGAAGGAGAGCCTGGATAAGGACCAACAGCTGGCCAGTCCTTCAGCTGTACAGGTACAGAACTACCTATCTGAAGTTCCTATCGGAAGGAGCCAGGACCCATTGGCCTACTGGAAGCTCAATAAAAATCGTTTCCCTCATCTTGCTCTTCTTGCCCAAACCTATCTCTCTGCCCCATGTACAAGCATTGAAAGTGAACGACTGTTTAGCTTGGCTGGACATGTAGTAGATGAGAAAAGAAGTCGCCTGAGTGGTGAAAAAGCAGAAATGCTTTTATTCATCAAGAAAAACCTGCCACTAATGCTCAAGTTACTCCAATTAGACTGTGAGATCAAAGCTTACACCTGATAATGTTGTTTTTATTACCCATCGACTTTTTGATATACACATGCTGCACTTTATGTTTTGTAGAATGTTTGACTTTTAGAAAATTTAGTTTTGTAAGATTTTGCAAGTTACTGTTTGGATGGCTTATACATTTAAATGGACACAAAGCTGCTGCATTGGGGGATTTTCTTTTAAGTTGCTAGTATGTTCTCAAAGGACCTTGAACCTTGTGATTTTGTAAAAGCAAAATACTGCTGTGCACTTTATTTTGGTAAGAACCTTAAAACATACCTCTAATCTGATCTTTTGTTGAAGTTTTGTTTTTTGAAATGTAAAAAATCAAAAGACCAATGTTGTAGTGTTAAGTTTGCTTTATTTAAAAGTTTGCTCAAACAATCTCTAAACTTCATTTCTATGTCAAGGCTCTACCTCATGGGCAGTTAAAAAAAGTTTATAATGGTTCAAGGCTATTGTTCAAGAGCAGATTGTAACATTGAAAGTGAATTGCGATCTTGTAACACACTGTTGGTTATAGCAAAAAAATAAAAAAAATCGGTATCAACCAAAATTGGAATCGGCTGGTCAGACTTTTTAAAGATCGGTGATGGGAAAATCGG
Organism: Jordanella pulchra; assembly: GCA_034780135.1. NCBI lineage: Eukaryota > Metazoa > Chordata > Actinopteri > Cyprinodontiformes > Cyprinodontidae > Jordanella > Jordanella pulchra. The sequence goes on from JAUZNJ010064341.1 coordinate 978, forward strand.
CTGGAAAACTGCAATCGGTGCACCCCTAACTGTCACCTTTGTCTTCTATCCATGAAACATTATTAAATGCTGTAAATGTGGTTGTGGATGCCTCCATATTTAAGAGTCACCACAGCACATCATTACTACTTGCTCACAGAGGTAGCAAAGTTTTTACACCTCCCTGACTCAATAGAGATATGAACCACTTTACTATGTGGAAGTAATGTAGAATACCGTAAATATATTCTGAATATTGTTATCCCCCAAAGAGCAGCCATATTGGAATTTCAACAAAACATCCTTTTTGCTTTTGAATCGAGATAAAACCTGCCTGTGTAAAAAAAACATGGAAATAGTACTTTGATTATGCAAAGTCATAAACTCTAAATGCTCACATAAAAAGGCTGCCTATTATTTTCTACCTCAAGTGTACTTTACTCAGAAGAGGAGCGGAGAACTACAAAAAGGCTATTGTCACACCTCATTATGTGGCGTCTGAGACAGAATCAACAAAGAAAACAGCTTTGGATACAAGAAAACAACGACTCGGAGCCGAAATCTGTGATCTCAGATTCACCTTGTATCCAAACAACTGTCCAAGGCAGTGATCCCTACTAATCCCCACTTTGCCTGGCTGCTGGGTTGAGCCAGAAAGCATGTTTGCATCAGCAGCATTCATGTACACTGACAATCTGTCTCTCTGGAAGTGAAGAGAACAGATGAAACTTTAGGGAGCTTTGCTTTTGGTTTCAAACAAAATACCTGATAAACCTGTAAGCACAGTGAGAAATGCAAAATAATTCCGGCGAAATTATCTAGTAAAATTTTCCAAAAAGGATCACTGTGTTAATGTCTGCTTCAGGCACAGTTTTAGTTACCTTTAAGGTGAAATAAAGGCTAATACAGTCATTTATAACTGAACTAATCTATGTATAGAGTTATTTTGGTGAGAAAAAAAGAACCTAAACAGCAAACTGCCATATATTAATTCAACTGTGATCGTCCACTGTATGCTTTTTTGTGCTAAAATCAATATGTCACAGATTTAGATAAGTTTCTCATGTAAGCCACACAGAGATTGTGCACAATAGGTGTGACACATTCCATTTGTTCTTACTGGTATGTTATCAATGAGGTGAAGAAGAAAGATCAAAATCATTTAAGTCTGTGGAACAAGAAAACAGCTGAGACCTGAAACCACACTGTAAAACAAGGTTATCTCAAGTATTTATACAACTCCAAGGAGCAATAAAAATGGAGCCTAATTAGGTCCAGATCGTAGAGCAAAGTTATTTAAATGCACAGTCTAGCCAAGTAACGGATCTGCTGTCCTTGTTTCAATATAAAAGGCATAGGAAGAGAGGGGATTTATTGACCAAAGGATGATTTGCTGCAACGGATTGCAATATCTTCCATGTTCAGCTCGTAATTGTGATCTACATCGTCAACGGCCAAAACAAACCTCCAGCTCAATTGGCTGCTCAATGTACTTTTGCCCGAATGCTCAATTATTTACACACCATTCAACAAGTAATTGCCCATATGAGATATTTTGACCCCTAAACAAACTAGGGATAAATAATTATTTTTGGATGATTCTGAATTAATTGATGAACATCAAAAATCACTCTTCGGAAAATTGATTCATGATCCAATTACAAATAATGTAAAAGGAGGAACTTATTGGTCCATGAGAGCAGCAGACCAGCAGATTATGGTGAAAACATAACATGATCACATGTGCTACACTCAGCAGTTTTTTAAATGATTTAATCATTTTCCAACCATCAGCCCATCATTATTCTGGACTGGCTTACTCTGTGTAGGGTTGTAGGGGGACAGTGCCCATTTCCAGCAGACATTAGGCAGGGAGGCAGGGTACACTGAACCTCAAAAGGCTGCAAGTCCATCTCAGGGCACTATGTAGACGTACAATAATAATCACGTACTGTGGGAGGAGGTGAGGGGACCCTGAAAGAAACAGGGTATGCAAAGGGAAGAATGAACAAGCTTCCTGTTAAAAGTATTAAGCAAAATAGCTTCAAGTTAACTCTTCTGCTGCTGCCATCATTCCCAGCTGTGTGCAGGTTTTATTTTCTATACAATTTCCCCCTGTGCTTGGCACACAGAAGAGAATGTTATTCACAGATGTAAAATGTCTGCATTAGTGGCAATGAAACTTACACCATTAACAAATCCACAACCATGTTCAATAGGAAGTCATTTTTTTAGCTTAGATTGAGTAAAACGTTGGACAGAACTTCCTTTGAATATAAAACCTTAATCTATTGAAACAAGAATAACAGGAATTTGAAAATCTTGCTAACTTAGCTGCCAGAGGACTAAAAATTTGAAAAGTCAAAACCCAAAACAAAATGTCAACATCAGCCGATCATCAGACGATAAAAGCAATAATGTTGGGCAGGGAGTACAAAACACGAGGAGGAAACCAATGCTGGCTGGATAGTGCTGAGAGTTTTTGATGCATCGAGATAAAACAGTAACAATGCCTGCTTCTATAGCCGGACCAAAGCCAGATAAAGCCAAACTGGAAAAAAAAAAGGTGTTTAAGAACGGCAGATTTGGCCATCATGGAGATTCTCAAGAGAATCACAACAATTATGGTGATACAATAACAATTTCTTGAACTAAAAGCCCAATACTTTCCTCTAGGATAGGTCTGCATTGGCTCCATTTAAACTAAGAACTGTAGCAAGTACGCAGGGTTTAGAATAACAGAGCATTTATAAATTTATACTATGATGACACATCTTTAATGTAAGCAAGTAATCCTCAAGCTATTAGGAAACCTAAAGGAAACTTAAGTTATATTAAGTGATTTTTTAACATCAAAAGTGTGCATAGGCACGTAGAATTACCATAGAACCTGTCAATAAATGGATAAGTTTCATCTCTGCTGATTTAATATGCGCATTTTTAATTTTAGAAAAACATCCGTTGCCTAAACACGCTATTTCCAAGCATTGCCTGCTTATCTATCCTAACTCTAAATAATGAATGGATGCAGCCAATAACAAAATGACATGCTGTATTTCAAATGCATCAAATGTAACTTTTTTTTTTCCTCAATCCAATTATTGTAAAATTGAGCGCCATTTTAGAAGCTCAATTTAACCACACTGCATTATTTTCTTTATAATACGATTTAACACACATGAAAACTGACCATTTAAGCAACAGTAAGAAGCTGTGAAAACTGAGCTAACACAGCAAGACTGGCCATACAAAACACTGATTTGACAAAGTCCAAGTTAAATTCAGGCTGACTGGTATTAAGACTATTGTCCTGTTGTTAACATTGAAAAAAAATGTCTTGTACTCAAAAAGCTCTTTCAGAAAATATGCCTGAGACAAATCTATTTAGTAAGCTTATCCTCTACGGTTACCATTTGGGATCAATATCAGTTTTCACCTGCTGCTAGAGGTGACCACGGGGTAAAGTTACACAAGAGTTTGCCCAGGTTCATGACAAACTTTATCGCTGTGTTGACTCTTACTTCACTGTTGCCACTCAGTCAGCACCCTGAGTCATATGTGCTGACACAGCCAGGGAGAAAAAAAAACATTAAATCATCAGAAGGAAACTTAAACCATACCTTACCATTAGCAGTTTTTAAATTCATTTAAAAACATCCCTGCCATCGAATTCATTGATTCATAGAGGGGAATACACTGGTTCCATTAAAAATATTTTTTTTAAGAGAAGGCTACAACCAAAAAGGGGTGTGTGTACTGATACACATGTGAAGTCCTGTGTTGGCATGTTGTAATCAGTCAGGAATGTATGAGCCTGGGATGTAATGACGAGTTCAAGTTGAAGAAAGTGAGGAGCCAATAACTTCCTTTATGTTCACACATAAAGCAGAACTTTGACCTGAGTCATGAATAGCACAGGGCTGCCTTTGAAGCTCGTAACAGCTGATTAACAGCCTGTGGTGGTGACAGTAATTACAGGTACGGTCCCAGTGTGAAACCTGAGGAAGGAAAACCTAACCAGCAGAGTGTAGCGTTTGGTCTAACACCTGGGCCCGACGCTACAGATGGCTAAAAGAGATAAGTACCTTATGTTCAGCCAAGTCATACTCACAAATTTCTTTTTCCCATCTCCATCGTCGTCTTTTTTCTTTGATTTCTTCTCCTTTTCCTTCTTGGGTGCAGCAGATGAGCTCCCTGTGGTTGGATCCATATCGGTATATTAATATCTGACGTACAGATCAACACGTGTAGAAGAGATACCCCCTCGGCAATGTTCCCTAACTTGGAGTAAAGTTTATTCCCAGAGTTCCCGTGTTAGTTTCCCGACTGGTTAGCCACAATTAGCACAGGTCTGCTAATAATTTGGTACACAGCCAAGCGACCCCCCCTTGGCAAATCTTTTTGGCTGAAGGAGGGAAATTCAAAGCACAAGCCTCGCTCCTCGGCTCAAGTAGCACGAAAACAACCTGTTGCGTCTGAGGAATACCAATGAGTATCTAACTCTGTCACTTCCTATAGGTTACACCATCCACAGCGTTCACCGCGATAATATAAAACCCCAAAATATGCGGTACAAAAAAGCTAACGTTAGCTTTAGCCGGGGCTAGCTTACGGGCTCCAGTAATTAGTTTAAGCGGAACAAAAAAGCCTCCTGGGCTGGTCCGCTGCCACCAGTTCTTTTGGCGACAACAACGCGGATTCCTTGTTATAGAAACACAGAATAGGTGTTGTGTTCAAAATTGGTTTCCATGGCTGTTCGAGAAAGTTTAGGGAACTTTTTAACCCCTGGCTGACGAGAGGGAAGCGAGTAGTTCTTAGCGGTAGAAGACTTCTTCCTGTTCTTTGACAGCCCTGCTAAGGGGCGGAGCCTGCGCCCTGGCGCTGCACCTGAGAGGATTTAAGTGACAGATCACTGCACGCCACACACTGATCATCACTTCTTAACATGTTTACGCAGCATATCACTCAAAACCCGTGCTAGGGCATACAACTGGATTTCACTTTTATTTTTTTACAACTTTAAACTTGAACTAAACTTTAGAATCATTTGAAATTATGATTTTGAAATCAAATTAGTTATGCGTACCTAACAAAAGTATGGACTTGTTTACATTTTGTTGTATTATAACCACAAACTTCATTTTATTCGGCTTTAATGTCATAGAACAATACAATCAAAATTGTGAATGGAAAGGAACATGTTACAAATTAAAACTTAAAAGAATGAACATCTGAAAATTGTAATCACTTTTACAATCTGTAGGGGGGTGTATGGCGGTAGAGGGATGTCCTAATAATGACCTACCAGCTCATATTATGCGCATTGAAACTGAAGCTCGAATGGTTGTTTTGTTGTACGATTTAGTTAGTAGATTTGCAAAAAAAAGAAAAAAAAAAGGATTAATCAAAAATATGTTTTATCTTACTAAAGCCACAATTCATAGGTTCTTAATCCTGGCTTCAAAAAAAGGGAAGAGAAGAAAAATGTGTATACAAAAAAGAATGTGTTTTCACATTTGTGACAATGTTGAATGTGCGGAATGAACACTTAATCTAAGCATTGTAAAATAGACATTTTAAGGAGACTATCCTAAGATTTGAACATCCCTTTGGGCACTCTACTTTCCCTAATCTAAAAATAGTAAGAATATGGTACAGCTAAAACATACATGGCACCCTCATAAACTGACAGGAGAGGAAAGGAGATCATCTGTCAGAGAAGAGTTAGTATGTTGTTTTAAACAATGGAAGTGCTGCAGAGATCCACAGCTAACGTTGGAGAATTTGTGGAATGTGGAAAACTTATATTTGTGCAGAGGTGTCAAGTAACTAAAAATGCTTAGTCATTGTACTTAAATAGTTTTTTATGTGCTTTACTTAAATATTTATATTTCTAGGGGCGTTTTAACTTTCCCTCCCTCCATTTGAACACAAATATCTGTATGTTCTACTTTTACTTTCTACAAACTGATTTGCTACTTCTATTCATTTTTGATTAAAAAAACATGGGGCAACAGCTGCAACAAAACAGTGAAAATCAAGAGGGCAAAGAGAATCTGTTCATTTGGAGCCCAGTTTGTTTACAGAAAAAAACTGACAGTGACATAGACGAAGACAGGGGAAAAATGACAGATGATGGGTCAGATTCTGAGGCATAAGACATTCCCCATTTATTCCCCCTTTATTAGATTTTAAATTTACATGTTTATTCTATGTCAGGTTTGATTTAAATTTTAATGCTATTTGTAACTTTCATACTGTGAATGCCAGAGTGCTAAAAAGTATCCAGCTGCTGATGCAGGACCTCCATTCAATTCAGATTATATTATCATGTCTGAAATTTTGATTTACAAAAAAAACTGGACTGAGTTAGTATCTATTGTATGTTTTCTCTACTGACACAGTGAGCAAAATAGGAAAATGAACCTGTTTTCTCATGAATTGGATTGTTTTTAAAAAATAATTTTTCAAATGTGATTTTTTTATCTTTTCAGACAAAAACTTCTATGCTTTTGTACTTAAGTACAATGTCGAATCGGTACTGTTCTACCTTTAGTCTAGTAAAGGAGTACAATCAGAACTTTAGCTTTAGTGTTTTTTTAAACCTGAATCTGTACATTTCAGTAAATTATGTAAATATTTTTAACATCTCTGTATTTTACTTGGTATAAATCTTATCTTCATGGAAGAGTAGAAAGTCAATATTAAGAGAAAGACATAAAAGATGTTTATAGTTGCTTACAAGCCATGTCATTGACTCAGTAAAGCTTTGGAGGAAGGTTCTCTGATCACATTAGACCAAAATAGAAAACTTTCCATGTTATTTATTCTTTCCGAACATTTTTGAAAAATGTATGGAGAGAATAAATCGGACTAAGCTAAAGCAAATTCTGCACTTTACCCCGGTCAGTCCTTCCACACAGAGAAATAGGAGGGGGCAACACCCTGTCGTTGGGAAACTTGTCTTAGCAAGAACATGACAATAACCCAAATTCATATGAAATTGGAAAGAGCTTAACACAGGAAACTGATGGAGAAAAACATGCTGCAGGCTGCAAATGCCAGATGGGGTGCTGGGGTTTGCCTTCCAGGAGGTCAACAATCAATAGCACACAGCCGAAGCTTTAATGGGAGGGTTTAGATCAAGGCATTTTCATGTTTTGGAATCTAGAAATCCAAGTCCTAATCAAAACATTTATGAAAATGTCTGTTTACACTGAGCTTCAGCTATCTAGTCATGAAATATGTTTAAATATGTCAGTCTGGAATCATGATTTACAAAGCTGGTAGAGACCATCCCTAAAGATATGTGGATGTAATAGAAAGGGATCAGAGAGTACTGACTAATTCAAGCTGAATACAAGCATCTGCGTCTTCTGAGATTTTGTTTCAATAAAAAAAACCTTGTCGATCAGTTTAAATCCCAACAAAGCACACAGATGTAGCTGGTTGTAAGTGGACAAAATGGCAATAAAGTTCAAGGCCTATAAATACTTTTACAAGGAAATGTATAAGCAAATACCTGTAGCCGAAACAGGCCATTTAATCTGTTTGTATCTGTGAGGAATTTCAGTCTCTTACGCTGGAAAAAAATAGTCTAAGTAGCTTTAATGTTAGGGGATTTTTGGAGGAAAGGCAGAGTTTCATCGGGCTATATATCTGTTGGGATTTTTTTTAAATTATTTATTTATTTAATCTTTCGGAAAAAGAAAACTAAAATGTGAAAATGGTTTTCCTCAAAGCTCAATGTAAACCAGTGCAGAGTGATTTCACTCTGTTTAGCTATTATCAGTGTTTCCCTTTCAAAGGGAATCCACTCCCTTGCTACTCTCTTTCTTTCTCGCCACAATAATCTTCAACTTTAAGAGTAACCAAAAAAAAAAGAAAAAAAAAAACAAATCCTAATTTTCCCTTAGGTTAAAGCCTCATTGATAGTAAAGAAGGTGATTATCAAATTTTGCATGTCTTAAAAGGAATAATTAAGCCTAGTGCTCTTTAGTGTGAAAGGATACGCACACAAATAATAGGACCTGAAGCTCCACCATGTGGTTAAAATGTAAACAGCAGTTACTTCACCGGCACCGTTGTTTACATTGGGTCCATTTTGGATTCGTTTGATTTGAAATGAATTGGTTCGATTTTATACTCTACAAAGTGTACACCAACTGCAAATAAACGATCTATTTTTTCATACATTAATTTCATATCTGTTGTGGTAAATGACCAAATTATGCTAAAGTACAAAATAATCATCCAACTCTTTACTTATTCACAAACAAAAACATTTTCCTTCTTATTTATATGGAAGCTTTACCCTTCAACCTTATATCAGTTGAGACATATAAATGGAACTTTGACAGAATGAGTGTTTGTTATTATTTCTTCTGCTTTTTCCATGGATATATCAAAGTATAATTCAGTGCATAACTTTGACTCAGACATATACAATCTTGTAAGCAGACATAATCTTCCACTTTTTATCACTAACACCCAGAGAGAGAGAGTAGAGAGAGAGTAGAGAGAGAGAGAGAGAGAGAGAGAGAGAGAGAGAGAGAGAGAGAGAGAGGGAGAAGTTCATTTTATCTGTCCTGGTATGTGAGCGATGTTTCCCAATAACAAGACTGGAGAGGCTTTGTTCATCACCGGTGGCAATGAAAAAGACAACACTTTGGTTTTCTTTATCGCACAGGACTGAGCCACTGGTCCTTATTCTTCTGGATTTTATGATATCAAATTACGCCTATGAGAAGTTAATTATAAAAGTCAAGGCTTGATAAGACTTACAGTCCTGCGGCACTGTGTGTAAATGCCTCTGTGGGTTTAATAAATGATAAACAGTTGGCCTTTCACATTAGTAGTTTGCAACATTTTCTTTTGTATTGTTTACCCACAAGTAAACAACCGGAAGGACCCCAGAAGACATTTCATTGTCTTTATGTAACAATATGTAACCTCCATAATTTACCATTTGATATTTTTAGAGTTCAAAAATGTTTTAGATTGTATTATGAATGCCTCACGAGACAAGGCGGTGGAGTTACAGTAATACAAAATACTTTTGTACACACTAGAACAGTAGTTTCTATGTTGACACATTGTGAGCCATGTTTTTATGAAGAAAAACAGGCCCAGGGCTCAGTTCTGTGATGCAAAGTGCAGGCGCCACGTCAGATTTGTAAGCATTTGGATGAGTTAATGCTGGAACAAATGACTGGAATGAGAATCCTAGAAAAAAAAAATAGGCTTCCGTTTTGTAGAAAGTTTCAGGTAATTCATGGCAGAGGATTGTTGTCTCACGTTTCATTCTTTAGATGAGCAGAAATTACAGTCCTGTTTGTCCCTGATCATCTCTGACGTCTCTCTTTTATCTCTCCGTCTGCCACAGCTCTCTGATGTGTTTCTATATGTTCAGATCTGTAGGCAGCATCTCATAACGGATTACACTCCAGGTTAGAGATCCAGCAAATGTGCAACAAAGGTTTACTACATAGCATGAATTGTAGAGGTTTGTCCCTCTTGGAAGTTATTTGTAGGAGGTCCGGGCCTCTCTCAGTGACCTGTCATATGGCATGGAGGCGAAGAAGGAGTTCCGCAGCTGGCAGTTGATGAAGAACACAATCAGTAGGATCAGCAGAAAAAGCAACAGGCACATAACTATGTAGGTGATGAGGTCCGGTTTGTGCAGCTCTCCCTCCCGGAGCCCCCCTCCGCCGCTGCCCCTCCCCGTGGTGGGTCTCAGGAGGGCTTCCACGCTCACCGATCCGCTGTTGGAGTCGTTCAAGGAGGAAGGCGCGTGAGTCGTGGTCTGGGCCATAAGCACCAGGTCGAAGTCTGGGGAGTCGGTGGAGTTGAGGAGGATCTGCCTCAGCATGGCGGCTGGGGGGTTCACCGAAGGTCGGCTGCTGGCAAAAAAATAAATAAATAAAGCAGCGGGAGAAATATTATAGCGCCGACTGACGGCTTAGGCTTATATGTGATTCATGGCAAAGCAAAGAAAGGGGCAGTTACAGAGTTACCATAAAAAACATCGTGTAACGTGTAGACTATTTGGGAATGTTGGCAAAATTTACCAAAGTATTCTGGAGTTATTGTAAAGTGGCTACAAACTACAGCCTACTGCCATGCATTGCTTTTTTTCCGCTTAAAAGGGGGCACTTACTTTACTGTGAGCTGCGAAGAGTTCCGCAGGTGATCTGGAGAAGTCCAAATCTGGGATCCGCATTCCTCAGCGTCCCCTACTCTGTTCGCTCCAGCGCCGCCAAGGACGACAGGCTCGTCCGCCGCGCGTCGACAGCTACTTATCGGCTTCCACACAAGCTGAGTGTCCCCGAGTGGCTGCAAAAACACCCCGTCCCCTGTCACATTAAGCGAATGCCACCAACTCCACGACTGGAGACGGACCCAAAACAAAACATTGCTTTCACCTTGATCCCAAATCGGCCTATCTCACACTGCCCTTTCCGCACGGAGCTGGAACAATATCAAGATGAATTTGGAGTTTGAAGTTCAGCGAGGGGCACCGGTGCGCACACATGTAGCCAGAATTGTGCGCAGCAGACCGCCTGCTTGCGCGCACAGGACTCAGGGACGAACGCCGTAGCTCGCCCGTTTGATTGCCCTTTTTTATCCCGCAAAGAATCGATGCTTGTTGATTTGATACTATTCCTAAAGCCTGTCCTTAAGATTTCATCGATCTGGTGCTACTAAAACGAGGCAGAAGGAGGGGACTGATAGATAACAAACCAAAACACAAGCGCACCAGGTCATAGACAGCCTCACATCCTCTCCTTGGACTGCCTGTGTGTGACACAGAGAGGCAGAGACAGAAGGGGGAGGAGGGAGGGGGAGAATTGCAGATCAGGACGCACGCACATCCCCGGACATAATGTCTCTGCTGTTCCGTCTATTTTTTCACCGTCTATCTTTTCTCGGTCTGTCTGTCTATAGAACTAAAAAGGTCCGTTTTCAGATTGGTGACAGGAAGTTCATTCCCAACGCTGGTTCATTTCTAGGCTGGCATGGGGAATGTCTCATCCTAGGGTGATGAGGGAGCAGTGGAAAGGTGTGAGATTGGAGGGTGCATGTATTACCTCATATGATTGATTAACCAGCAGAATAGATCTACCTTTCATTCGATAAGTTTTAAAGTGATTTGAATAAAAAATAGTGACACTATCCAATTAATTGATAGGCAATCAAGGAATCATAACATAAAGTAAGGCCAAATCTCAAGGTACAAAAAAAGCACACACCAGGTGTTTCTTTAGGTTCGTTACACAAATATTAAAAAGACGCAGCCATTCTGACTTTTAGAGCAATAATATTTCACAATTCCCTCTCAATTGAGGGACAATAAAACGACCTTGGTAGAAGACTTAATGGGGCTAAAGTGGGTGCATCAAGTTACCAGGTCACTGATGTCAGTGGGAGGCAAGTTATTTACTGCTTTGTAGATCAGGAGGAAAAGGTTGCACTGAATCCTGAATGTGACTGGCAGCCGAGGAAAGTTCATGAGACCTGTAATAATATGATCACAGAATGGGGTGTTGGTAAGCCATATTGAACCACCTGCAAGCAGATAGCTGACTCATTGTTTATTCAGGAAAAGATGGAGTTGGTATGTTTGCTTAATGAAACAAAACACAAATGAATGTTTCTAGAAAGCAGAAGGGGACTGAAGTGATTTCTTAGTGGAAGATAATAGATGTAAACTGTCATTTTGTAATAACACATTGTATTCAAATAGATAAGACAACACCACTGGAAACTTCCTTAGATGCAAAAATGAGCAATCTGTTTTAATCTGTTTGTAATTTAACTGAAAACATTTAAGAGCCTTCTACTTGCTAATCACTGCCAAGAATGGCTGTTGAGTCGTCTCTTTTTATAATATGAGATCTGTGAATCATCAATGAGGCATTTCTAAGACACAGAGCTAAGGTTTGAAGTAGATTAAGTGGGAGAAAAGAGAAAAGGATCAGTCCATGTATTGACACCTGCAGCAAATGACAGATTTGAAGTGCCTGGCATGAGTCTATCTCCTCAGTTATCATAGAAAATCTTGTGTATGATAAGTTGAACCAAAGATCCCCGACAGATCCTACAGAACTGAAAAATGTTTTTTTTATGATCTAAATTTAGGATATCATTGGAAATCCAGAGCAGAGCTGGGTTTTTCTCTGAAATAAAAAAAAAAAATCTGCTGCATCCAGCAGATACTAACACTTTCCCCCAGATTTTAGATATAAAAACATATCTTAGATCTTCATCAGTTTACAAAGGCTAGTGGTCTTAGATTATGGTTCTTCAGGTGTTTGATTGAATCTGTTTTAAATAATTCAGGTAAAAAATACAGCACTAAGAGACTGATTTACTTACGCCCACCAGGCTTAGTTGAAGAACAACAGGAGTCATGATAATATCAACGACCAGAGTGTTTCATAGTTGCTCATTTTAACAAAACTATTGCCAACAGAGACAAGTTGCAGAGGTACAGAGTCATACTGGAAAGAGTTGGGAAAGTAAATGCTCTGATCTTGTTTTCCTTTTTAAATTGATAAAAAAGTCTTCCTTGTTTTACATGCTAACTTATAAGAAACGATCAGACCTTTGCTGAGTTGGGATTTGAGAAAGTGCTGATTTATTTATGTAAATACTTGGACCATTGATTTGTTTGCTCTCTGTGAAATTAATTTGACATTACCTAATACTTAAATGAAGGTGCTAAAGATGGAGCCTGGGAGCCAGTTTGCTCTCACATGATGTTTCTGACATAAGAGTGCATACAAGAAGCCACACTGTTTCATATTCATCTGCACCTGCTGTCTCTCAACAGATCGGTATGGTAGGGGCACAGAGCACAAGGACACAGGGGCACAACACACACATGCATATACACTGATGTCCATACTCATCATTCATTATTGTTATGCATTGTCCAATCAGAAAACAACACAAGATGCCACACTGACACACATGCGTTTACCTAAATCATATACCAAAAGAAATCTGCAAATTATGCAAATACTTTGCTCTCTCTGTGGGTGTTCTGCATGTACTTTACAGCATATGCAGCAAAAGGATTACAACTAACTGGTGTTTTGGGAGATGTACATCACCTTGGAAATCTCAAAATAGCCTTGTTTACTTACACTAAGGAACAGCAGTTATTATGATCTATAAGGAGATTACAGTATAAGGCATTCTCTCTTTATTATACTTTAATATTCTTTATTGCAGTGTTTCTCCTTTGCTTTGAGTTGCTTTATGTTAAGAGGATTACCTTTCTTTGAAACCGTATGCTCTGAGCTCTGAACAATTTTCAAAGAAGATTAGGATTTCATGTTCAACCAAGCAAATTACACATGATGCAAAGGAATAACAATGCTTTTTGGCATAATGAGGAGCAGGCTTATTCTCTGCAGATATTTTTAATAAAGATAAGTGTGCTAATTTGCTGTTTCAAGCAGTTTGTAGTAGTTTTAAACATTTTTTTTTAGAAAAAGCAGGTCTCAGAGATACATACAAAGTATTTTTTGTACAGCTGATAGTACACACTTCAAGAATGCACAAGTCTTATTTCTTAGTATGGTGTGCTCACGTATTGAACCCTATTATATCATATAATATTATATCATATTATATCTATTTTCTTCAAGCCTTTTTAAATTACTTTACGGAGGGCTTACGGCAGAACAAGGGAGCTTAGTTGGACCAGATTTAATTAGTACGAGCACTCATTGGGTGGGGTAATATCAGCCTCCACTGAAGCAATGTCGGGTTCCCTGTAAGCAGAGGGTTTCCAATGGAGTTTCTTTCATTACACTCACCAATTACTGAATCTGCTTTAAAACATCTTTGTATTATGGAAGTGAAAATGGTTTGGAAAGCATGAATGTGCTAAATATCTGGTGCTTGTAAAGACATCACAGGAGATCTTTAACAACTTGGTTGCAATTTTGATAACTACTGAAAGCAAGATCAGTTGTAGCATTGTACACTGTATGACGGGATTAATTTTCAAAAACAGAAGATAAAAAAATTAAATCTTACAGTAGTGTTCAGATGTAGGCTACTTGAGCTTCTTAAGTTGTGAGCTTCCACCACTGACCACTATTGCATTATATTTTCTTTACATGTTCCTTGTATGATGCCAAAAATACCATTTCGTTTTCTTCTTGTTTGGTTAAAATAACCTTTTATAAGCAGATTCCAAATATGCTATTTTGGAAGACCTCTGAGGTTGGATAAAACCATAGATAAAGCAAAGTAACGCAGAAAATCTGTACTGTTTGTTAGAGGTGGCACTCTACTTTGAACATTGATGTTTACAGTCCCATTAATCAGACACAGATGGATATTGTTAAGTTCAGTTTAAGATTAGCCCCAGGCTGTTTATAAATTAAAACAAATGGATATAATATTTGCACTGGACTGCATGTGAGAGCTGCTCGATCCTTGATTAAAACACAGGTTTGGGGTCTTTTTGCATAAAGACATGCATTAGTTCTCCATGTTCACTTTGTTTTTTTTTATCTGGTCAGAAAACATTATTATTCATCTTTTATCATCTTTTCTTCCTTTTTTTCTGTTCTATCTTTCCTGTTCTACTCTCATTGCGGTGTTTATATAATATTTAAATGACCATGTATAATTATAATAAAGCAGTTTATATGCATAAAACAAACGAAACACTATGGCGATAGCCCTACTGCTCCACTTGTGAAAGCAAAATCTGTTGGGCTCTAGTTGGCACCAAGATAATTATTCTTATTGCCACATCACCAGACAGGACACCCCCCCCAAAAAAAACAAAACATTATTATTGTCCTTTGACACACTGGCAACCTGTCCAGGGAGAACACTGCGGCTGCAGGAGCCTTAATGGTAACCTACATGGACAAGAAGATGTTGACAATGTATGGATATAACTGTAACCTCTATTACAGAAGGTATTCATTTTTTAAAATAGATTGAAATATGTGTAACCTCCCCAAACAACTGATTTTTGGGAACCTGGGAAATAAAGGAAGCTTTGCTTCTCATTTTATACTTGAATACTAAAACCAGTGCATGCTGTAACCAAATTGTTCTCATGTAATGATATGAAATAATAATTTTTTTGTTAAATGGGGCTTACCTATTCAAGTTTGAAAAAAATAATTATCATAATTTTCAGGGAGTTGGAGCACCTGAAAACACTCTGGCTGCTGCATGTTGGGAAAGGATTTTTCTGATTTATTGTTGGACTTAACTTACTGATCCTGTCTTATAGTAATGAAAGGTAACTTATTTTCTTAATTCTCTTTGATACTGAGCTGTAACAAGAATGCTTTTTGCACTAAAAAAGTGGAATAAAACATAAGTCCTGGTAGAGACAGTATTATTGTTATTTTTGGGAAGCATTTTTACCATTTTTTTATTTAGCACTTTTTGCAATTTATTGTTATATATTATTTGTTTTACCAGGTTTTCCTAACTACTTTGTCAGCTTTCTTTATTCACTTGGCAATAAAAATAGAAAGTACTTATTATCTTGTCATACTTAAGAAAATGTGGTTATGTAACTCCTATAAAGAATATCTATGGGCAATTAAACTGTGCATGATGATGTTTACATACACTCTAAGCACTGTTAAAATACCCCACTGCTGTGTTGCCAAAAGAATGTGGTACAAGTAGCATTTAGTTTAACTTAAAAAGTAACAAGTGTAAAATAAAAACAAACAACAAAAACAAAAGAACTGCGCACATGCATAAGCCAGAACATGGTTAAAGCAGCTTTTTATTAAACTGAACATCCAGTCTTGTTTCCCTGCTAACATCAGTCATAGTGAATTTGATGAACCAAAAATAAAGTTCTGTTTTTGTATTACGATCATTCTGGTGTTTTCCCACTTGGGTCCTCAAGCCAAACCAATTGTTTGCAGAGACATTACAACAGCTCCAGAGGGTCCTATGGTAAAAAGATAGCCAGCCAGGATAAAACAGCATTAAAGAAATAAATGCATTTTATGTAACCGGTAAGACAGTAAAGAGAACCAGTAATAGTTGAACCAAAAGAACCAATGAGATTAGAGAAACTGGAGGTTTAATCAAATTTGACAACAAACAAGTTGCCTGAAATCTCATAAAACCTTGCCAGAAAACGCAAAATTGTCAGACGGTTTCAAACTACGGCTTTGGATAACAAATCCAGGAGGTATGTCTGACCAGAAATAGTACTGAAGGTCCCTTAAAGAACCACATCCACAGAGAAGCAATACAGTGAAACAGGTTTTAGTCAATAGGGATTAAATCCTTTATGAGTCAAAACACCTGTCAGGTTTGAATCAATTCTTACCCACTCATCACATCCTCAACTGCAAAAAGTTGACTGAAAAAAAATCAAACTTAATAGTGAACAATTAAAATTTTGATCTGACTCTTATTGCAAATGCAGAAAACTTGATATATTTGGAGAAACATTGGAAAGAGCTGGGAAAATATATTACTAAAGAAAATGTGGAATGGTGACTGAATTTATTCAAAGGTAACTTTAAAATCGTTTAACAGAAGACAGGATGAAGTTGCTCATTAAGCTCAGTAACCTCAAACTATAGAGCTGAAATCACTCTGTTTGAACTATATTGTTGCTCTGTTTTCCTTATTGTCTCTATAGATTATTTACTGTTTGATAATCCATCTAATCTCTAAAAAGGTTGAAAACATAATTTAATCATTAAGAATTGATGACACCAATTACATTTTACCAGGAAAACTAAAAGTTTAAGGGCTTCAAACAGATTGTTTTTTGCTCAAAGGACAAATAGAAGTAAAAAGTGTATAAAAAGGCTAAATGCTCTTGGTGTTTAGACATGAGGGAAACAGGTTTTAAGCCTGAATGGTCAGCAGTGATTATGCATGTAGCCTGTACACTGCAACAACCCTGTCTCTTATTTAAACACACACTTTTATATGCGCTGTCAGCTATCTGAAGAATTTTGGTCTTCTGTTGTGTTATCCTATTCTTTTTTTCCTGGACTGACAGGCCAAAAATACATTTAAGTTCTTTTGTTTGCATCAATACATTTCAGTCACCTATTATCAGTAAAGTGAGGCCTTTGTTAATAGCAGCGACAAAAGAAGAGGTAATCTCCACTTGCAGCAGTGCTTTACTCAGCTGGTGGGGCTTATTCCTTGAAGGTAAATTGCTTTCGTCTGCTGAGTTTTGTTTATTTTTTGCTCCATTAAATTATTTTGTTGCTTTCCTCAGCATGAACTCTACAGAACAGAGGAGTTGTCTGAAGCAGGAGTCCAAAAGCCACCCAAATATAGTGTCTATAATGCCTATTCATCTCTGCTTTACGCTGCCTAAGTGGCAGCTCTGCTCATAAAACATGTTCTGCCATAGTCCCCAAATCACTAATGATCAATATTGCAAAACAATAAAAGCCCCTACTTCTGTATGCCAAGACACTACAATTGGCCTCAGATAATTGCTGGTTCTACAACACAGACTTTTTGTGACACAAAAGACTGATTACAAGCAGTCTGGCATACATGTTCCTGTCTGTGCACATAAAAGCACACGCATAGGAGTCATCTGCCCTGTATAAACCACAATCTGGAATCACACACTGCTTTACACTTACATAAACACAGACAGCGAGACAGATCAAGAGAGAAAACAGGCGGCCATGACGTGATGACTAATGTCTTTATGGGCAGCAAGGACTCTTTTGTCTTTTATGTCAATACACTTCAATTATCAGTAAGGCTGATTCAGTGGGACTGAATCTTAAACAAACAATGCAGATGTCTCCTCCATCTCTCATTTTATCTAATTGCATTCATTCTCTTTAACACATCTTCTTCCACTGCAGAATCACAACTTTCCTCTGGCAGTGCTTGAAATGCCTTCGATGGCAGGAATCAGATGCTGTACAATTAGTCACTTGATTATCTCACAGAGCAGCAAATGCTTATTTTTTGTGTGAGGGAGGAATAAAAGAAGGAACATTTACTATCTCCCACTATATGATGTATAAATACAGTCATGGTGCTTTAATAAACGGTGCTGTTTGATACCATTAGATTCCCTATAATTAAAACAAAACTACAAAGTGGTCACCATAAATCATCAGTATGAAATGCTATTAAAAAGTTTTTAATCAAGAAACTGTTGTGATGCTTTCAAGTCCTTAAAACAAGCAGTGACAAAAGTCTTTGAAGGATGTTCATGAAACAAACAGGTGCCCTGGGTGAAACTATCAGTCTGAAGAGGATGATAGATAGATAGATAGATAGATAGATAGATAGATAGATAGATAGATAGATAGATAGATAGATAGATAGATAGATGAAAATCAAATTTATCAACTGATATCAACTGACCTTCAGAGAGGCACACCTTGCATCAGCTGGGAGATTTTCAAGGGTAATCTTTACAGAAATGTTAAATTCACCCTTCTACACACAAACACGCACCACAAACAAAAACAAGCATTGAGCCAAGATGTTGAAAATCATCAATCTTCTTTGTCTTCCTGCATCTGAATTTCAAATGTGAGTGATTCAGGGGAGTTTGCGTTCAGGATCAGTGAAGGACTTCTTGGAAGGAAGAAGAGGGTGTGCCCCTGGTAAGCAGAGAGTGGGGGGATCCTCGGTTCAGTGGCCACATGACAGAGCAAAAAACCTGCCCCAAAGCCAGGGATCTAACAAGAAAAAAGTGAAACAAATGATTGAAGAGGACGTAGAGGGGTAAAAGGGAGATGGTGAGCTGCAAAAGGGTGGAAGAGAGGAAACAGACCAGGGAATCAAACAGATGGGAAATGACAGAACTAGCTCCATATAGAATGTAGCCTCTGATCCCACCAGAAGTATGCATATATGGCTTCCTGAGCCAAAAAGACATGTGGAACGTGACAAGAACTAACATGGAGTAGATGGAAACTAACAGGAGGTGACGGATAGCTAAAGAGATGCCAAAAATAAAGGATAAATATAAAAAAAAACATAAAGGAACTAACTAATGGAGAAAAAACAAGATAATGCAAATGCTAAAAGTGGCACAACTGATACCAACCATGGGGACACAGAAGGGAAATGTGACTCAGAAAATGAAAGTTAGCCAAAAAGAAATAACTGTAGCATATCCATAAAAGGTAAACTATGCTGTAGGTAGATAAAGAACTGTGAGGAAATTTAGCTCTGTTACTGTAACTGCAAACATATATAGCTTTTCTCGTATTTCACTCCTACTTTCTCACACGCTTATTTCTCTCACAGGGAAGGACTAAGTGAGGATTTGTATTGCTGGAAATGGCCTGGAACAGCATCTTAAATATGTTGATCACAGCTGCCATTAACACAGATTCAGTTCAAAACTAGATCAATTATAGGAACACAAGAGTCAATTTTATCGACGCTGACTTTAACCCCTCAGATTTCATTAGTTGTATTCTGATGACAATAGATCTATTATAAAATCCAGATAAGATGTGGAATGCTCACATATGTCCTATGAGACACAGCTACTATCTAAGTTAAAACCATAATTTGTCATTGTTTATAACTCAACGCCTGCTTAGATAGACATTTGCTTTGACTAAATCTATCATCCAACGATGCAGCTCTAAGGGTCATAGTTTGTATCCAGCGTGTTTGTGCTTTGCTGGTATCAACGATTGCTGTGTTATAGTTTGCAAATTTCATACCAAAAAGCTTGAAACAAAATGTTAGTTTTACTGAAACAGAAATTATAATAAAACATCCAACTGAGACTTTTATATTGAAAAATTGACATATGTAGGATTCTACTAAAATACATTTGTAACTGATGCAAGCAGTTACCCTAATATGTTAAAATGTTATATTTTTTCACATTAACATAAAGTGGGTTTTCATCCACTAGAAACCTCTTTCTTTACCTTGTGTTTTTTTTTTTTTAAATTAAGATTTACTAAATCCTTTATTTTTTTCATCTGAAAAATTTGGTCTCCGAATTGGGCAGTTTATCTTATCTGTACCCTTGAAGCACAAAGTAGTGGGAAATTTTACAAATGTAATGAAAGATGAAGTAGCGACTGAGGATTAATGCAGAAAAAAACTGAATGGTCCAATTCTAAAACTAAGAGGAGAGCAGAAAAAACAGGATGCAATATTGATAGGGTCCTCATCACATGCAAAAAATACATACAGGAGCTTACATATTTACTATATATTCTATATATGTCAGAGATTGTGATTTGTTTCAGAATAGATTCATAAGAAGCATATTCCTACACCAAAAAATATAGAAATATCTACTTTATAAATTATTACATTGTATTGAAGTGATAAGAAATTGAAATAAAAAGATAAACTGCATCTTCCATTTGGATTTCACCTTATTACCATTTAAATGGTAATTTAAAACTTGTTTTATCTGGGATTAAATATAATAAAAGTTGATTTTTCTTAGCCACATTTCAGCATGTGAATGACAAGATAACATTTGAATCTTGAAGTAGAGCAGATGTGTTTGATTGATTCTCTAAAGTCAAGAAATTATCTACAGTCATTACAAGAATTAAAAGGTTAAAACAAGCGAGGCTCTAAAAAACAAGGCTGGACCATAGTTTATTTTTGCCACTTCACACAGTGAGTAGGATGGTGAGAGATAAAAAGCTCTTTGCTGTTGGAAAACTGAAACAAATGGAAAAATGTGAGATTATTCAATGCAATTTAAGATAAAACGGTTTAAATCAAAATTCATGTCTTTTTTAAAGGTGAAATTGAAAGAGGTGGAGTAGACTTTGATGGTGAATGGAGATAAAAAAATATATTCGTTTAATTTCTCTTCATAAATGTTTAATTAGGAGGTCATAGACTGAGGCATGAAGAAGAATCACTTAGCTTCAACCCGGTGCTTTAAAATGTCTTTTATTTACCCATTCACATGTTTTATTAAACATTGAAGAACTGCACATGAAGCTCTTTTCATTCTCACTTAAACAAAATTGGTGGATATTGGTACGTTTCTGAGTCTCTGGCACGGTGCAGCACTACCAGTCAGAGGGATGTCCCTGCAGTCGTCAGTTATATACATATTTAAAAGCTTTTCAGATCAAAACCTCACAAATTACAGCTTGGTTTTAAACCTTACAGAAATAATGATCTCCCTACAATAACATTTCTAGGGTCAATGAGGATGAGTATTACTCTAAGCGGAAAAGAAGAATCCAGTTATAAAGATGTTCTCACGACACATTCATCTTGTAGCCAAGGCTACCTCCACTCTCATCCCTCAGTGCAGCGGCTCGCGCCCCTTCAGGGTCTGTAGAGCCACCTGGAGAGCCTGTAAGAGTTGTCTGATCAGTCTCTTCATCCATCTTGAACCCGTGCTTGGTGGCTCTGATAAGTTGGTAAATAGTCAGCAAATCTTTTCCTCTCCATGCCACCCCCCGACAGCCCTGTCCTCTGCCACTCCATCACCTCCCTGACTGCTCCAGAAATGAGATATTGGCGTTTCACCATTGGTCAGAATTTATAACAGAAGTCAAACAGCAATAAACTTCAAATTAATTTTGCCAGCTGTCACGCTGGAGAAATAAAAGAGATAGAACACATTAGAAATTATTCCTCTGTTTAAAATGGATATCACTTTCATTGGAAAACTGAAGTATGACTGGAGGCTCCTGACAGTTCACAGCTCTATAGCTGTTCTTTGGTATGTTTAGGAGGAATCTAATGATAGAGTCACCTCCAGGAGGCTTTATACTTACAGATGACAGGCTGAAACAGCTTAAGGGTGTGATTAATCTCTTGGATATAAGCTGTATATGTGTGTAAAAATGATATGTGGTACATGCGTCATTCTAGAGCCAGATTTGAATTTAAACCTGCTTCTTTGCAAATCCCTCTGAGTATTTTTGCAATCTTTCAGTTTGTCGTCCAGAAGGCATGTTGAGAACAAAAATATACACCCCTTTTAGCATTTTTCCTCACTTTTTCAAATGCCAACCATGAACCTTACTGTAATTTATGGGAATCTTATGAAATAGATCTAGTTAAAGTAATTTATAATAAAAAGGAAGAGGATGGGTAGCTTTCAAAATATTTACAATAAAAATCAGATGAGTCTGGTATTAAGTCCTCCTTAGTCGACACTGTAGAATTAATGTTGTCACAGCTGTTAGTGTTTGAGGGTTCATATATTTGCATTTATTTTTCCATGCAGGTCAGAGAACGTTCGATTTTGGTCCTATCTGATCTGAGCACCTTTTGGTTTTCCCTACATGAATTAATGAAACTTCAAATTGGACTTTTTATGACTTTTTGAAACGATGTCTTCTTGGCCCTTTTCACTAAAGGCCAGACTTGTGTGGATCTTGTACTTTTCATTCTCTTAACAGAGTTGTGGATTTCTACAGCTCCTCTGGGCCTTTTAGCTGCTTCTCTAACTAACTCTCATCTTGACAGTCTGCCAGTTATGGTGAATGGTCATGTCTGGATGGGTTTGCAGTGGTGCCATACTCCTTGAGATTTCACATGATGGGTGGAACAAAACTTTATGAGGTGATCAAAGCTTTGGGAACCTAACCTTATTTTTAGTCTTTCCACAACTGTATCCCTTACATGTCTTCTGTGTCCCTAATGATGCTGTTTACTCACTAAGCTGTTTATTTTTATACAAATCTCTACATTACTGTATTTTCAGAGGTTACTTTTGGCCATTCAAAAAAAAAAACCCTCTCCTCTGTCCACTTTGTTATGTTGCTTTTGTCAATCACAAAAGTCTCACTGAAGTACCTTAAAGGTTACTCTATACCCTAACCAAAATTCAAGAGATGTTTATACCATTCCATTGCAAGAGCATTTTTCCAGTGTTAAAGGTAGGCGGTGTACAGATCTGCATGGATCTATGTTATTTATGTTATATATGCTGCAGCGATTGTTAAACCCGTGACCACTACGGAGGCTTTTGTACAGAAAAAGCCATGGATTTGGATGAGACAGTCATATTTCTTCTATGTTTTCTGAGGAGATAAACTTCTGCTGCATTTACATGTTTTAAAAATATGCCCTTTTCAGTTCAAAAGCTTCTATAGTGTTCTCAGATGAAACCCACAAGAATTACACAGTCACTGCAGCATAAATGCATATTTTGATTCTGAAGCTTTCGAACGGAAAATATATATTTTTAAAACATGTACATGCAGCAGAAATGTATCTCATGAGAGAGAGTAGGGGAGACAACTGTCTACTTCAAATCCATGGAATCTCTGTCTCTCAGTGGCAGGAGGTCACAAAGCTCCACATTCTCTCCTGAGAGAGAAACAGAGGAAGATAGATGGATGGCGGAAGAGCAGAGACAACAGAAAGCACTTCCTTGCCTTGGGCCGCAGGGACAAATTACACCAGAGAAGCGATTTCATTTTATACAACGCATCTCAAAGACACACTCAAACACTCGATCTCTATAGCATTGGATTCTGCAAACATTCTTAGATTTAACTCCACACACCTGAGACTCCAATACATTTATTGCATTATATGTTTGATTTAAACTGACAAACATTATGTTTACTGATGCTCAACCCCCACTGACTATGATGCTGAATAATCATTAAAGCTTTAACCCATGTCAGAGGTCCAAGGGAGAGCAGTGTAGGAAGTGAGATGATAAAATATGATGTGAACCTCTAGAACTTCGTGTTCCAAACTAAATTTATTACAGCCCAGCAGCTTGGTTTCTCAAATTTTGAGAAATTGCTAAAAGATTTTTTGCAATATTTTATAAAACAATCTATACATTACATGCACAAAAGTTCCTATACTATGGTCACCTTAGCATTTTTTTCTGCATTCACAAAACACACAATTTTAATGATTTCTTTTCTGAAAAGTCAGATGAAGCAGATCTGACAGGATTTCATAAGATGCCTATTTAAGGAAAGTTTTTTGACAGCTTTACTTTGGCTAGGAGCAGAACAGGACAATAAAACTAAGTCCTTCTGTGAAATCTTGAAGCAATGCAGAGAAAATGGTGAGTGAAAGGTATGGATGGGATGGACGTCTCATAAACATCTCAACGTATGTTAGAACAGATTGTTTACAGTGTGGCTTTATGGGTACACTTTCAGGAAGTCTGTTTTACTGCAAGTGTACTTTGGGGGGGTCAACAGATGCAAGACTACTTGCCAAACACACTCACACATTTACAGACATGTACAGTTTGGAAATGAATGTCAGCCATTTAGCTTCTAAACCTTTTTAAATGATTTAAGAATGTGCGATGATGTGATGTGGAAGAATTATGGAGAACTGGTGCAGTTTTAAGACACATTTAGTTAGATCAGATAAATTGTCAGCTTTTTTCTTACATACTATCTGTAAACATAAGTGCAAGTTCTGACAATACTGAAAGAAAAAGTCAAGCAACACAAATAAACAGTAAAAAGTACAAAAAGACCTCATGAATGTCTTGCAAAGTCTAATGAAAAATTCCAGTACTTGTGAGGAATCAAATGAAAGCTTATTGTTTAGTTAAAGATTTAAAGAGGATTTAAATGAATTTGAAACGAGTCATTCAATCATTAAAGAAATATTCTAAAAGTGGAAGATATTTGAGATAACTACCAAAGTGTATAGATCTACCTGTCTTATCAAGAGCTGATAAAGTGCTAAAAGAAGTCTCCAAAAACCCTGAAATGTCATCACAGGACCTACAGCTCCTGCTACTTGAAAATTGCATCTCTCTACAATCGTGAGCAAACTTAAGCTGAATGCTCAGGCTGCATCTGACTGGCGTGGATGTTTTCTACTCACTATCAAATCAAAATTGTTTTTCCTGGATCTATGATGAGCTGAAACCTGTTCTTATTTAATTTATAAAGAACCTAAGAGTTCTGGCTATCCAGATTTATTTGAATTACTCTAGAACTGTGCTCCCACCTACTTCCCCTCTTCTTTTCTTTTTGAGTTGTGCACATTGGTTTCCTTCTATTATAAAAAAAACCTGGACGGGAAAATGACAAGGACCCAAAACATATCCATCAAGGACTGACCAGGAATTGAGAAATTGAAAGTCCTGGTCAGAATCAAACCCACATCTCTCTCCATTTGAGATGTAATAGGGTAACTTGGCTTGTGTATAAGAAACACATTAATAATCCTACAGTTGATAGTGAGGAGTGGAGTAAACTTTCTCCACACTAATGTCAGACACTGATAGGTCATTGTAAAAATTGACTCACTGATGTTTTATGAAACAAAAGGAAAATATCAGGTATTGAAGGAACAGACAGTCCCATCTTTACTCTCTCATAACAATGATGTTAATTGGTATTATTTAAATTATATAACTTATTTCAGAGATAAAATTAGGATTAGATGTTAATCTGTGAGAATTTATTAATAACAAAACAAAATGCTAATATGGTGTTGTATTTTTGTGTCAAGACTGCATGTTAGAGGGGTTCTTAGATAAAGCAATCCTTTGACAAAGACAACAACCCACTCTTTAATCTTATATGAGACTATGAAAGCTGGTTAGATGGTATCCTGAGTAAGACGATACACAAAGAATGGCCTTTATAGAGATTACAATTAAAAATTAGTTTATTGGGATATCAGAACAAACAGAGGAAAATTAGTTTAAAATGATTTTTACAGAAACCAGCTATAGTGGTCTAATGTTGATTTTTTGGTGTTTCAGTCACATAGAGTGCTTAGTGTTTAAACAGCAACAGAGTAAAGCGACATCTGTTTGTACAGGTGTGAAAAGGACACAGCTCAGTGGGGTTATGGTTAGTTATCCATATTTAAAAATAAGGATTCTAGGGCCTTAATATATATATACACATGTACACTCAATATAAATATAAACACAACACTTTTGTTTTTGCTCCCATTTTCCATGAGATGGACTCAAAGATCTAAAATTATTCCAGATAAGCAATATTACAAATGCTGTCCACAAATCTGTCTAAATGTTTGATAGTGAGCACTTCTGCTTTTCTGAGATAAAAGATCCCAACTCACTGGTGTGCCACATCAAGATGCTGATCTGACATCATGATTAGTGCACAAGTGTACTTATTTTTGTTGAGTATATAT
>JAUZNJ010064352.1:0-27038 GCA_034780135.1 Jordanella pulchra
TGTTATTCTTCATCGTAAAATCCAGAAACTTCAATAGTTTTTATTGGAATTTTTGTCTGATAGTTTTATACAAAATCTGAAAAATGTGTTGCACATATTTATAAAGCCCCCTTTGCTGAATACATTTCTGGACTTTCAAAGTCCCCAAACCAGACAATAGAAATCCCCTCTGTTTCATTTCATCTCAGTATGAAGCAGGTCTGTAAGGCTTTCAGAGGCTTGCTGGAGAACGTTAGTGAAGAAATTACATCATAATAACTAACAAACACAGGAAACAATCCAGATATTAAGCTGTTTAAAAGCAGGGTTATGCTTTAGAGCAAAAGTCCAAGCTTTCAACGTTGCATGGCAAGCTGTTCTATCTAATAAAAACAGGAAATGTATGACAGAACTTCAAACCAATCCAAGAGAAATGGGGAGGAATCTTTTAAAGGTTGGTTCATCCATGGTGCAAAAATCTGGCAGCAAAAGGAGATTCTGCAAAGTACTGACTCAGAGGGACTGAACACACTTTTCAAATGTGTTCTTTTCCATTTGATACGTTCAGTATCTATTTGTTCTCACTTTGTTTGATGTGATGAAACAGAAAAATTAAATCACTGTGGCATTTCATTTGGACATGAAATCACTTCAATCATCTCATGTGGGTGTGCAAACATAAGTCATAAAATTGATGTAAGTCGGGTTCGGATATCTGATTTCTAACCCACTCCAAACGATTTTGCAAGAAGATAATCTCTTCTTCCTGTTGCTGCTCATCCTGACAGAAATATATAACCTGAACGAAAACGATGCATAGATTCTTTTCCAAAATCTTAGTTTGGAATAGCAAAAACAATCATTCCTGTAATTTACACACTGCTTCTGATCTAGTTTTTTTTTTTTTATAGTTTGAGGTTTATTTTCTTTATGAATTTTTCTGGCAGGATGCATAAAAATCCTTTTTATTTAAAAGTGAATATAATTATACCCTTGGTAAAGAAATTTTAACACGACTGTAATAATTGTACCTTAGAAATTGTGTAGTAAAAGCAGTACAAACATCAGTTTGGAATGTGGATGGATTATTTGAGCAGACAGTAAGACTGACTGTAAGGCAGTAAATTACATGGCGTTTATATCTTTCATTTGCTTCTAAGTTGTCCATGTCTCCACTTGATTGAGAACAGTGTCAATAGAAAAGGAGTTACAAGCTGAAATTCTTCATGGAGAACAGAATGTTTCTTCTGACAGTAAAACACCTTTTTCCCGGCCTGTCTGAACTTATACCAAAAGCCTTTCCAGTTGTATCTCGCCTGATTGGAGGAAAAAAATGGTATGATTGAAGTCAAAACAATCAAAATACATTTAGACAAGCTCTCTTAATTGTTCACAGCCACACTCTTGGCTGCAGTTACAGGAATGTGAAGCATGGAAAAAATGTGTTTTGAGGAATGCAACTAGAAGTTACCTGAACATGAGCAGAATGAATTCCACTTAATCCCTTCTGGTAATTACGTTGAAAGTATTTACAGTACATTTCAACATCCTGTCTCCTGTTGAAAATCACAGAAGTATTATTTAGCACTAGCATTTTGTTTTCTTTTGAAAATATTACCCATCCATCCATCTTTCCATCCATCCAGTTCGACCAGTGTGTGTTGATGTGTGTGTTTGGGTTAGAGAAACCCAGAGATCCCTCTCCCTGGTGATGCTGCTCATTCTGGTTTAAAACAAGCTAAACAGATATTAGTCCCTCCCAGAAGAGACTCCTTGCCTTCAGTCCAGAGAACTCTGGGCTGCACTCAGATGATGGAAGCTTCAAAATCTTTCTGTAATGCTGAGTCCCATCACTCCACTGTAGCTAAATCTAATTTCAGCCACATGAACCTTGTTCTTTCAATCAGGATCTATGATCACTAACTACAGTTGAGGGTTTAAATGTAGGAAAATCCTCGTCTTTCGTGGACTAGAATAAAATTTGGTAAGGCAAGGCAAGTTTATTTACATAGCACAGTTTGGTACAAATGTAATTCAAGGTGATTTACATTAATTAAACAATAAAATAGAAGTAAAATAAACATAGAATAAAAGCAAGAAAGGATAAAAACATGATAAAAGCAGATAGTAAAACAAATAAAACACATCTCAAGACAAGTAGAGTAGTAGAGAACCATGCTCTGTACTAAATCCCCACCTTAGCTTGACAGAGGGGTTTGAGCACTCTGATGATCCGTGTAGGGTATTTTGTCCATGGTTTTGGCTCCTCGTAGGGATTTCCATGACAACTGGCCCCAGGGGAAAGTCAGACTAACAAAAATTTCTCAACCTCTCCAATGGTAAATTACTGTTAAGTAGAGGAAGTGACCAAGGTTTAGCTGAGCCAGGCCTTGGGGGAGCTCACTAGCACTCACCTCGAGGTTGAACCTTAGCTTCTGGGGCTCAGCACAAAGAGGCGTCCAGAGGCTCCATCCAGAAGTGACCACCGTCAGCAGGAACACCAAGCTTACGTGTGGCGTAAGCCGACTAACAGTGGAAGAATTGGCATGCTGTTAAGACTCCTTTTTTTGTCATTATCTGTCACAGTTATCAAATAAAATGTTATACCTTCACTGGAACCTTCACTTCTCTCTGTTAGGATTCTTTTTTCCCCCTGATAAGACACCATTTTTACGGGAACCTTAAAACTCCATATTAGAGGGTTTTTTTAAGGTCTCCTATTTTTCATCCATGCCTTCCAAACCATAACGAGATAACTGCCCTTTCTGGTTTGACCCATTATCTCTGATAGTCGGAGAGTGCTGGAAAGCATCTCTGGTTCCAGATGTGCAAAGAACATTTTTGAGAGGATTGGGAAGACTGTTTGAACTGGACAGGTGGAAATGATCACAGTTGTCCACAATTATTGGTCTTATTCCATTTCACTCCATTCTTCTCGATATGTGCTCTCAAAATAATGACAGAAAGGTTTAACAACACCTGACAGGTTGCAATAGAGTCCTAATCCTTTAGATTAAAAAAAAAACTGCATGACCGAGTCATGGGAGGAGGTACAGTTATGGAAATTCTTCCTGGAAGATAAAACATGCAAAAACACCTTACATAACCACTGTCTGCCATCTCTGTACCTATTGGGCATGTTTGCTCAGTTAATTCATCCTTTAAGCAAACTGTTATCGCTTAATCCAACACAAAACCCTGTGAGTGTAAGGCCAAAATATATTGACTGCTTATGTGTTACTTGGTGTGCAAATTTTCATTTCAGATCATCTAGGCGAGCATAGAAACATCAACTCTGCGGTTAAAGCATTTCCCCTGAAATGAAAATAAATGTAATGAGGTTTGTGACAGCTTCAAAACAAACTTGTCTCAACAATATATATGCCCTCGAGTATTGCAGAGCTATAAGACGTGTCTTGTTCTCATCCACCCGAGTGTTTTTTTTTAGTGGGTTCTTGTGATGTGTTATTTCTCAGATTGTCCTTCACAGTTCAGCAGAGAGTTAATTTGCAATTACTTTAGGAAAACAGTGTGCAGTAAGTCACAATAACAATATCTGAACTTCAATCGGACTTGATTTGTTCCACTGCATTGCCTGTTGTGAATCTTTATTTCTTTTTTTTTTTTGCTTTCATTAAAACATTTGTGATATATCACACTCACACAAAAATGATGGGGTGAACAGATTGCTAAAAGGTCTGAAGTTTTATAGTTTCATAAATTTCCTAAAGGTTGTGGAATAGATGTGTTGTTGCTTTAAAAGTGTACAGCTTGCGCCCTCTAGAGGCTGAATAAGATTCTTACATCACTTAGAGCCACAATCAGATAATGCTAGAGAAAATCTCCATTTTAATATTTGTTTACAGTCAAACTTGAAAACAAAAATAAACACTCAAATTTACTATTAAAGCCTTTTTTCAAAACATGTTGAAAATACAAACTTTTAACAAAACCTTTATCAGTAAAATTAGTATCACCCAAGTCCTAAAACAAATATTAATGTAACATGATCTAAAAGATTAATTATAAACAAATGGCTCAGATTTAGTGTTGTATTCCATTCTGGATATTTTCATATTAGAGTTACATCTCTTGGGTCTGTCTGTGTCTCTCTTTAAGCTGCTTAAGAGATTTATGTCTTAAACTACACTTAAATAAACATTTATTGCCCAGCATAACCCAAGGCTGATTTTGTAGAGACACAGGACACAATATGGAAGTAAGTAATTAACATTTTGATAAGCAACGTTCAGATATTAGTTTAGACTTAAATATAAGGTTGTGTGATTTTTTTAAAGGTCTTTTTTTTCAACAACTCCTGTCTGTGTTTTCATTTTCTGCTGTACTCACATGTGCATAAAAGTAAATATAAATAAACCAGAGTTGAATGGAGGATGAGGTGGCTTATTGCCTGAAAGGCAGGCCAGTCTGGTGTCAGTCCAAGTGTGAGCTCCCTCTGCAGGGTTGGAGCAGATGGTGCAGGTAATGTTTTTGGAGGGCTGCTTCAGCGGTGTGAGGGCGGGAAATCTTTGGGCCGTCCGAGAACATGGACGTCTTTTGCTTGTAGGTCAAAGGGAGACGGCTCATGTCCGTATCCACACTGAAACATAGAAAAGCTTTGCTGAGGTCTACATGGGAAATAAAGGTTGAACATATAAATCATGTTTGAACTGCATGAACAAATGAGATAATTACTGTTACTTTTGTTCCTAAAATCTGAAGGAAACCGCACTTAGTTAATTAAACTATTAATTGGATTAATTATTTATATAATTAAATGTTTCCCTGTAAAATCCCTACCATCTATTAATGAAGAAAACAAATCAGTTGAAACACACAAAAAATATAATTCAATGTTTTCTTTGTTTTAAAAAAGTAAATATATATATTCTAAAACCTCAAAAGCTCAAGCAGTAAGAGACTGTTAAATCATAAAATATACAACAAGACGGAATGCCGTATTTTCCTATCATTAACACATTTCCTGAGGTCTACACCACTTTTATTTTATTAATAAAACTTACTTTTATTAGATGAAAATTATTTATCAGAATTAAAAAATATAATAATAAAAAAGCTAAACAAAAAAATATTGAAAATGAAAAACATTTCCAATGTACACATTTAATGATTTACCGATTGCATGGTCTCATGCCTTACGATCGAGTTTTTAAAAAAAGACACTTAAAAATTGTTCAATAACTAGCTTTTGTCACAATTATATGCATCTAAAAATTAATCTTTCATTTTTGATGATTACATACAAAATGTTCTTTTTTGGACAAAGACATAAAAGATTGTTTAACAAATATTCACTATTGTTATCCGGACATTTCTTGTCTGTAATCCTGGAAAAGAAAAGTCAGGTTTTGGGGGTTTATTTTTTTTTTTAATCTATTATCTACTGTTATGCAGATGTTAAATTGATTAAAGGAATTCCTGAAATGGCAGGAAAATTCAAAGTGTGACACTATTAATCGTGCATAATTAACTAAGAAGCAATAAGAGACATAGCTTTTAAAGTTTTTATAGTCATGTCAAAGAAATCTGAGTAATTACAAGTATTCAAGTAATACTGTAATTCTGACCCTCTAAACGTGTTATTGCCAGTTAATAAATGACACATTTCATATAATTAAACTATATTAGTTATTAATGTCATACCTGGACTTCATCGGACCTTCAAGTGGGGAACTTCTTGGTGGATGGGGTAAGTACGCAGTCCCTGTCAAGCCCTGGAGTCTCTCAGATAGGAGGTCCATTTCTCCTGCAGGCGATGTCGTTAGAGGGGCCAAAGCTTTTCTGTTAAAATGCTGTGGCTTGGGCTGAGTTAGACAAAGTCTGCGTGTACGAATCCCTGGCAACTTCATGTTAGCAGGAGCTGAAGTGGCATGAAGAGGTGGAAAGGGAGAAGAAGTGATGTCTGGAAACAGGGCCAGTCCAGCTGTGTTGGGGGAAAAGGTTTCTTGCTGATTCAGGTCTGCCAACAATGAGAGACAGAAATCCTCTTTAGCTAAAATACTCATGTCGACTATTTAAAACTTAGAAAACACAACTATGTTATACATTCAGTGCCTCACCTGGGGAAAGAGACTGAAATGAAGAATCCGGTGAGCAAGTATCTAAACTGGCACCAGCTATGTCTTCTTGTTCTTCATCACTAAAGTTGTTGATCATCCAATCGAATCCTTCTTCTTCTTCTCCCTTTATATCTGTCTCTTCTGTACCAGAATGGTGAATAGCAAGGATCTGTGGTGATCGCTCTTTCTCTATAATGTCTAGACGTCTGGAAAGACAAGTTAGAAATACAGCAGTGATTCCTAAACCTTTCATAGTCTCATCTGAAAAATAATACTATCAGTGAGAGAGTTAGCATTGGTTAAGGAACACAATGGGGCTGTTGTATCAAATAATAAGGAACCACATAATGTTGATACGAATGAGAAATATTTAAATGACAAATAAATCCACTGTCTACACCCCTCCTTTTTTTAAACGTCTCCTTGAATATTCTATAATTCTCTCTGACATTTTCTGTGCCTTTCAAGAAATAAACAGCTACTGTTGTGAGACTCCATCCAACTGTCTGAATGACTTATTGAAATGCAAAACATCAATTTCTACCACTTATATATATGAAAATAGGGATTTTATTCATAATTAGAAATGATCTTTAGAGAGTGTTAGATACGGCGCTCATTGAATTCCTGTTTGTTTTTTCTTAGATGGTGCAATGAGGAAATGCTTTTTTCTGATTGCATCTTCCAGCCAGAATGATATCTTATCCAGTTTTGTTTTGAAATGGTCTCTTTCTGAAATACAAACAACTGGATTTTCGCTTGATGGCTTAGTAATCTGATTTGGCGGACTTTCCTGAATTCCTCTGGTTGGATTGATTAGTTCCTAATAACATAACAAGAGGACAACGTTAATAACATGATTCTGCAATATGAACATATTTGAATTCAGTTCAGTTCAATTCAATTATACTTTATTTATCCCTAAGGGAAATTAAGTATATTATATAAGTATTTAAAACCATCTATAAACCTCACTCCTTTCTGTAAATTTTGTTGCTATAAAGTTGCTCACAAGTTAAGGAAAAAGACTTTTACTGACAGACTGATATGAGAAATAATATATCCATTCAACCAATAACAATGTTATTACACAACCTTATTATAATATTAGCTGCTATAATTGATATTTTATCATTTAACGAGTTAACTGAGAAAATCATCTGATTACAAGGCACAAAAACATCTTCCTTAACCCTTTTTCCACCCCATAGATATATATTGAACCCCTTATCCTTTCGAAGCACATGGAACATATATTAAGGGCTAAAAATGAGACACAAACAGCTAAAAAGGATCCAGCCAGAAAAACCTTTATGCATAAAAGAAGTGAAGTTGTACATCAGTTATTACTTGCTGTACTGTTCCCTCCAGGCCCTCAGCTCTGCAAACACATTGACACGCTCTTCTGGACTGGGCTCCTCTAGGTCATAGGTGTGTTCTGGGACATGGATGGGGGGCTCACGAGGGGTCAGAGAAGATCTGTCTGGTGCTGTCTATGAGACAGAAGAAAGCATTAATAATTATTTATTTTATTGTGTTTTTGCTTTCTCTTTTTTTAGGTCTTCCTGCACATTAGCTGCTTCTGGTGAGACCAACAAATCTGAGCCTCTGTTGACTGATAGGAGGTAGACCGACACCGTCGCCTGTCAAAGCTCATCCAGCTTAACATTATACTCTACTGACACAAAAGGCTGTTCTGTATTAAAAAAAACAATGATTTAACTGTGTATTTTTTATACCAGTGATAGAATATAATGACTTAAGTAGTCAAATAGAGATTTTTTTCACCACTTACCTTAAGCTTTTGTCTCCTTGCACGCACAGCCTGCACAGGATTTCCACAAAACAGGATCTTGCCTGCTCCTTCACAAATAAGTAGATGAGAGAGGTAACAGCAAATTAAAATATAAAGCCTCTGGGGGCACTGTTAGGTAAGAATGACTGCTACCTGCATCCTTCACTGTCTGTAATATTAAGACAAGAAAAGAAAATGGATGACAGATGATTAAATAGATATGACAATTAACCAATTCAGTTCCACACCGTGGATAAGGGTGCTGGTATCTGCTTCCACTGCTGCTGGATTGGAGTGAGATGAACCTGGTCTAGATCCAAAAGGGGGAAGAACCCCACGCCTTGGCGCCAACATGGTTCTGGTGCTTGCAGATGAAACAGGCTTGGCACCTAAAGACGGGCAACTTGGAGAGGAGTCGGTGCCATAGGGCAGTAGATGGCCTGCTGTCTTCTCTACAAATCCAGAAGTTAATTTCCAGTTGAATCAAACCATCTGCAATCAGATGTGTTAAAAAAATAAAAACATGTTTTGTTTTTTTTACCAGGATATTCAGAGGACTCGGATTCTTGAACAGAACTTCTGAGAATGTCCCAGTCTTCCCCTGTGGTGCTACAGCAGGTCACCCTGTCCTCCTCCAACTTCACATCATCAAGGTAACGCAACTGAGGGACCAACTCCCTCACTGCTGCTCTGTAATTATACTCTTCAACCTAAACAGGAGAGAAAACAAGGACAGAGAGAGGAGGTGTAACTTTACCTTTGTGTTTTAACTCCCAATCAATGAGTCTGAAGCTTAGTTTGAGTTTGTGCTCTGTATTATCTGCATGTTTGAATTCTGCTCCCTCTACTGTATAACCCCTAAATAAAATCCTTCAGATATTGCAGGTTAGTAAAGGTGTGTACTTTGGGATAGGGGGAAAGGCCTCAGTCCTGGATACTGAGAGTTTGAATCCCATCTTGTATGCTCTTACTGAATGTTTTTCTCTTACTCAATCGCTTATCCAGTCAGCTGACTTTCAGCAAAAAGCCACTGATACCAATAATCCTAAATTAAAAAAAGTTTTACTTATCCACTTATGTGTAATGACTATATTAAAAAAGATAATTGGTAATGAAACAGATCATTTAATAAAAAAAACTTTTAATCATAGAAATCAGTAAAATACTCAGAAGTTTCTCAGTAATTATCAGTGACCAAACAACACTAAAAGTTACTGGAAGGTTAAGTTTTAAAAGAAAATCCCACATACTGGATGTCTTGCTAAGCTCTATCTTATCGATTATCTAAAAATATACAGATTTTATTTTTTTTTTAACTAATCTATTTATACATTTTTTCAGACATTTTTATTTTTCCTTATATTAATACTATCCTTTTTTTATTTGTATCATTTCATTTATTGGCATCTGGAAGAGCTCTCCAACTTATCTTATTTAATCTTAGAATGACACAACTGCAAAGACATTGTCATCCCCAGCGTCAGCATTAATCAGAGAGAAAACAAAGAGTCCTGTTTAATCAATTAGATTACATGTACCAATTTGTCAGATTTAGCATATTTTTTTAAAAATAAACATTAAAGCGGGTATTAATCATACCTTTCAATAAGCCTACATTTCTGTTTACATTTTTTAAGGGCTAATGTGTTTTGGGACTTTTTAAGTATGTTGTACAATTTCTCTTTATTTCAAAGTCCAACATTACCTTATCATGTCTAGTCTAAAACAATATCTGAATCTAGAACCAAAGGAACATCTTACGAGATCCAAGTGATAAAAAGGATTTAATAACTATTTGCTAATAAGCAATTAAACCAGGACTGGTAACTCCAGGCTTTTTTAAATACCACAAATACATTGAATGAAAACGAGAGAGACCTAGAAGGATGAATCTGAGGAAAAGAGGGAAGAGAAAGACCGTCTGACAGAAAGGAAGTGAGTGAATGTGTGCTTCTTTGTGTGATGGAAAGAGAGACACCAAGAGAAGTGTTGGTTTGGGTGGGGAGGGGGGAGAAAGCAAACCCAAGAACTCCACAGTTACTACAAAGCACATGCCTAATGCATATTCAGCGCAGCATCTCCACTCATTGCCCTAGTTTCCTAATTAATGCTCTGCTGGTGGGTGTAAATAAACACATTCACAGTGGTCCAAAGAACTCACAGCTAAACACAGCTCGGTATCATTCAACTGGGAAAAATTACCAAGGCGTACAGAGCTGATATCGGTTTCTTTTCTCTGGGATGTTGCTTTATACCATAACAATAAACCTGTGGGATACTTTGATGCAACATGAATACAACTGTCACGTTTCAGGGCATGATATCTTCTGTGCGGCAAAATCAGATCGCCACAAATACCTTTATGTGCCAGCAAACAGACGGCCTTTAAGCACAGGAGACACTGCTGGATGATCACAGGCACAAGCTGCATTTGCAAGCAGGCTTTTACAACACCAACTCAATACAACACTTCCTGTTTAGGAGCTCTGCCCAACTCCTTGCACAACACTTATTCAACATTAACCGTTCACAGGTTTCTTTTAGATTTGCCAGACCACTGCCTGTTTCAGAGTTACACTCTTTGGAGGAAATTTGCCTTGAGAAACTTTTAAATATAGGGTATATTTTCCATCGAATATTGTATTGTATTGGTGCATACACAACAAAAAAAATTTAAACATTCAATCTATTACATGTTACTAATCCATCCCACTAAGGAAGGAAATGTCAAAGAATAAACACAGAGGAGACTGACGAGATAGAACAGAGCTTGTCATAACGGAAGATGCAAGGATAGATATAATCTGATTGATTTGATTTGTTTACAAGTTGTTTTGGGCTGTGATAAAAGCTACCTACCTGAAGGGAAGTAGGGTTAGGGCGTACACACACAGGGTTCCCCTCTAGCGACAGAGAACGGAGATTGGGACACAAACTCAGATATTGAATCTGGATGAGGTCGTCCACACAGTTCCCTTCCAAATCTAAGAGCTGCAGGTTCTCCATTATGGCAACCTGGCTTAGGTCGGACACATTGTTAAAGGCAAGATAGAGCTCCTGAAAAACAGAACCAAGGATAACAAACAGTTAAGTTGGTGTTGAATGCTAAAGAAAAGACAAACAAAACAGGATCATGAGGTTAACGGAAAATAACACGTCAAGCAAGTTCATACGGTGCCTCACACCCCTTAAACTTTTTCACCTTTTTTCAAATTACAGCAGTTTTGGCCAATTTTATTTTATTTTATTTTTTTTTGTCATAGACAAGGGCAAAGTGATGAAAAACTGTAATCCTAAACAGAACATGGATTTCATTTTCTCATGCAAATAAAAATGTGAAAACCATTCTATGTGTTTGTATTTTGCCCTCCAGAGTCAATACTCTGAAAAACCACGATTTCACCACGATTACAGGTGATAGTCTTTTGGGGCCTCCAGTTTGTTCTGTATAGCTAAAGAGTTCAACCATATTTCTGTAAAAATACCTTAAGCTGAGTCAAAGAGCATTAAGAAAATCTGCAAACCTAATTTTCCAAGTCTCTTCAGATGTTCTCAAAAAGATTTAGGGTTGTAAATATATTTGCTTTTATCTAAAACGTTCTTTTCTTGTCATGGTTATGTCTTCAAGGTTGTTGGCCAGTAAGAAGGCTGTTCTAAGTCTTTTTCAGACTCTAACAGCTTTTCCTCAATAATGACCCTTTATTTAGCTCCTTTTATCTTCCAGCCAACTGTGACTAGGTTCCTTGTCCCTGCATAAGAAAAGCATCACCACAGCATAATGCTTCCACCACCATGTCTCACTGTGGGGAAAATGTGTCCAATGTGGTGAATAGTGGCCCCTAAAAGGCTTCTATCGAACTTCCGTAGAAGTCATTTTTAGTGAATATTTATAAGTTGTCCTGTTGATTCTCTAATTAATATTCTGCTTGTTGAGTCTGTCAGTTTAGGTTGACACCCATTAATAGAGGCACAGGTAAGGAAATGCTGCAAGTGAGAAGAAGTGGCATGTGTGACTGTTTTAAACAGAGTTGAACGGTGCCACTGCAGTGTTAAGTTCAACAGATACTTGAGGCATTTCTACCTTTCCAAACTAAGTCCTGTCCAATCACAGTAGCAAAACGATGTTATTCACTGCAGGAGTGAGAGCCAATGTCTTGGTTCTCTTTGAACATGTAGCAGCCTTTAGTTTGCACTACTTCATGTCAGGTGATGGGCTGCGCATTGCCTTTGAAAGCTTGTTAAAACTTCACCATGACTAAATCTCTAACTCATCAAGGTTGTTCCTGAGACTTCATGATGCTATTTTTCATCTCTAACAAGCCTGAGGCCTTCAAGAAGCAGCTGTGTTTATATTACATTACATCAAACTACTCACAGAAAAAAAATAAAATATTGAAAACCATGTAATATGTTCACATTAGAGATGCAAGCTATTAATCAATGAGAGTATCTATAGTAGACTCATTTTATCAGTCGACTAGTGATTAATTGATAAGAAGCCATTTTCTTAAAAAATCTGAGTGTGTAAATGTGTAAATACAGTCTTTCTTTCACATGAAGGGAGTTACTGTTTTAACAATACACTAAACGTAAAACAAGAGCGTCGTATTTTAACAATTCATTGCTCATGCTGAATTGTATACTTCGTTTACCTGATTAAACTTAAGACATGTTTGTAAAATATAACAAAACGGGAACATATTGGGAAACTGAATACAACAAAAGAGGAATAAAAAGATATATGTGAGACACTTATAATTCCCCCCAAACAGGGATGTTAAACTATCCACTTAAGAAGGGCTATGATGCTCAGATGTACTATCGGACTTTACTTGCCACTTTGAGTCTGAGAAGTGAACAGTAAAGAAGATAAAGCTTTTTGTTTTCACAGCAAACCAAAAATGAATGAAGGGAGCAACAATTTGTGCTGTTAGCTGTACTTCAAAATGGTTGGTTATGGTTGCTCTCGATGAAATGGTAGAACTTGGCTCCATGGAGTGCATTGACTTACGAAAGCCCTCACAATCAACTGTGCTCATTGGTGTCACAGCTGTTTCTATTATGTCAGGTGTGTTTTGTGTAATACTCTCCTATTTCTATCATCTCCTTCATAGTACGTAGATTTCTGACTGAGAAGTCAATGCTGCTCCACTATGCAGCTAGGCTGAATGGGCGCTATTCATGTGAAAACTAAAGGATCTTATCAACTCTGCATAAAGTATATTCTGCCTCTCTGTTGCCATCCAACTCTGTTTGGATCTCACGTTTCTGTTCTGGCATACCTCAAGGTTAATCATTTCTTTACAACTTTGATGGTCTGACTAGGGATAAACAGACGTGCCCTCTTCTGGATGGTGGCTGCACTATAACAGAAAAAAAAGGAAGGTCTGTCTAAGTAAACGTTATCTGTTAATTGGATGGAACAAAATTTAATCTCCTAAATTATTGTTTAACAAGTAAGTCTATTATTTGTTTGCATACATAATTCCTACCATTTCTGGTATTTAGACTTATTTAATCTGTTCTTTCACATCAAATCCATATAAAAGCATTTAATTTTTTTGTTATAATTGTATCAGTGAGGAACATTTCCTATAGTATAAATACTTTTTCGAGGCTCTGTAATAACAAGGATCAATAAATACTGCAAGAATATATTAACAGAACTCGGATGGAAATTATTCCTTTGCCAGTTTGTAGTTATAATACCTTCGGACTAACATTAAAAGGCAAATGTTTTAAAATTTAATTATGTGTTTTTATTTTTGACCAATCTTTACTGTTTTACGATAATACAAATAAATAAGCAGCTTGTTACCTTAAGAGAACAAAAAGCAGAAATGCCATTTAAGTCCTGAAGGCAGCAGCGAGACATCCATAGCACCTGCAGCTGGGACAGGGTGGTTCCCAGGTCTCTATACACACAGAGCAGCACAAACTGGGTGAAGCGGCAGGGAAAGGAGCCGACAGTACGGTTAATCCTGAGAAATGCTGGCCAAGTTTTATTTTTGAACCTCCAAATACACCTTTGTTTGAAATTTTCAAAGAAATATTTTTCAATGTGCATCTTACCCTGGATAGTGTGTTCTCTAGCCCATAGCAGGAAAGGCTATCAGAGGCTAAATGTGTCTTAATGGCTCTGCTCTACAGACCTCTACAGACAAATTGTTTTCCTGGTTGTTTTCTCTGGTTTATCTTGCAACATTTTTCTTTTCAATTGCAACCAAAGATTTTAATGACCCACACATTGTTTAATGATGCAGCACGGAGATGTAAGAAAAGAGGACGATATTTTCCGTCTTCTTTTATTGAGTGTGTAAATTAATACATTTGAAACATGATACATAACAATAGCCCCTCTTTTGGTCACTGTGAAACAGGCGGTGAAGCCTAAACTGGTGTGTCTGCAGTATATCCAGGACTGCGAAGAACAATGTATGGTATAGTGTATAGTTTTCAAGCTAAGATGGTACCAGCTGCACTACAGCAAAGGGACTACATCTAAATGAATACCAGCCTTCTAAAAGCACCTCAGAGTAGCATTCCTCATAGGTCATACATGTTTAGGGTTAAGACACAAATGTGAAAAGGTCACTCTGATTTGAGAGATTCAAAGCTTGTTTTAATATTGTAGAAGCTGTGAAAATAAATTGAATCCCTTGTTTTATAGGAACACATTTAGAACAAAAAGACAGTATTTGGCATTTAGCACCTACCTCAATGATGTGATCAAACTGTTGTTCATTTTCAGCATCTGTAATCTGGGCAAGTAAAAACCTACAAGACATTCAGTGTAGAGAAATCATGTTTTTGCCATTTATGTTTATTTATTTTTATTTCAAAATTGAAAACCTCCTCCACTTCCAAGTTAATTGCTTTATATATTTATTCCTCTTATACCTAAAAGGAAACATGACTTAAACATGGATGGACTCATTTACTATACATGTGGTTTTCTTTCAACCATGAACTCATGATGAAACCTGGGATTTTTTTGAGAACGAAGATGAGCTCAGTAAACTCCTCCTTCTCCGTTGTCCGCATAGACATCTAGAACTAGCTGAGGCAACTGTCTTTTTCTAAAGCAAACAGTGAGATCATGCACAAACACGTCTTCTACCCCTGCTCCGTTTAGAACTTGCTGACATACTGTCTCTCTGTGGTTCTCTAGTACCATGGCATACAAAAACACTACTAAGGGTCATTAACTGTCCAGAAGACATCCTCAAACCAGGACCTCCGCAGCATTTTCAGGAGGGCATGCTGCATTCTGAGAAAGAGTACAATACCAGGACATTGTGTGCTTCAGGTGCTGCTCTCTGGCAGATGTTTAAAGGGGCTTGAAGCACAGACAAATAAACTGAAAGGCTTTTTTTTTTACGTCAGGACCATAGAGCTGTTAAATGGAAACAATTATGTGTTGTTTCAGTACAGTTTCAGTTGCTTTACACACATGCAATGCTTTTTCTCATTTCATACATAGTATATAAGTGTAGTGCTCATATTTATATGCTGTATGTTTCCGTTTGTAGTCCTGTATGTTGTTCCCTGGTTTGTATATAATGTTTTATTTATTATCTAACAAGTTTGCACCATGGAGAAAACTGTGCCCTCCTTTTTGTTGTGTACACTATATGACAATGAGAAAAAAAGACTCTTAATATTAAGTAAAGGTGTTGTTGTTTATAAGTGTTATAGGTTTGAATAAGACCAATAATAAGGTTTAAATGTAAGGTATATCTCACCAAGGTCACCTAGCGTATTTTCTTGGGTGTCTACGCAGAGTTCCAGATGGTTCACACAAGAGAGGTCACTGGTTCCGCACAACTGTTTCTGTAGGGAGGAAGAATTTTGTAGACATCTATGTTACCTTGGATGTGTTGTTTTGTCTGCCCATCAACCTTGAAGGACTTTAGACAGATCTGCTTGTTTTTTAATTGATTTGTTCTAAACAGCTACCAAATATGGTCATTTTCTACACACAGAACATGTGTTGGTTGGACACCATTGACTACAATGTATGATCATGTTAAACAAAATTGGTAATCACAGTTGTATTTTAATTGTGCTATTTTGGCAATTATCTCATCCAAGCTATGTAAAAAAAAAGTTAAAAATGCAAACATGTATTACAAGAAAGAAAAATGAGAAGGTAAAGCCACTTGAATGAACTGAATTAAAAAGGTGACCATATTTAATAACTAAGCAATTTTAAAGCAGAAAAGTGGTACACTGTAAGAAAAAAAACAGCAAAACGGGTTAATATAGATGTGTTACATTAGAATTTATCTTCTTTACTTAAAGATTACAAGAAAAAATGAATGATAAGGTTTGAAAAATTTCAATCAAAAATTTCAGAAATGTAGTTTCTGCAACGTTTTCGACGTTAGTTGTGTGACTCAGGGCACACACTTTGTGGCTTTTTGCCTCACTAAAATCAACATAATGTCTCAGGTGAGCTACAGATCTCTACAGCTCCTCCAGAGTTGCTATGTACCTCTTCTCTATTAATGCTTTCCTTGGTTGGCCTTATATCTTCAGATGGATAACATACTTCTTTTATTTCTGAAAGATAGAGTGTGTTCCATGATATGTTCAAAGCGGGAGATTTTCTGTTAGAACTTGACCATGCTGTTAACATCTCGAAAACTCTACCTCTGACCAGTGGGATGTATTCATTGTTCTTCTTGATGCTGTTTTCAACAAATCTTCTCTGACAGCTATATTTATACAAATATGTAACACACAAGTGGATTTATTAACGAATTTGGTGAAATCTCAGGGTTACTGGTTGTACTAGACTCTATTTAGCAAATTTAAATTATATTTGAAGAACACAAAACCTTGGCAAAATTACAATGTTTAAAGTTAATGTTA
The DNA here is from genome assembly GCA_034780135.1 of Jordanella pulchra. NCBI lineage: Eukaryota > Metazoa > Chordata > Actinopteri > Cyprinodontiformes > Cyprinodontidae > Jordanella > Jordanella pulchra. Next base: position 16,732 of record JAUZNJ010064352.1, read on the forward strand.
AAGTTAATGCTAATCTATTACATGAAACTAATAAATTGCAGTGAGGTTTGTGGTCCACATGTGGAGAAATGTGAAAAAAACTCAAGTGGTATTAATACAAGAGCACTAATGATATGATGAAATTAGTTATATCTATAGTATCTAACTAATATAACCATATTTGTTCACAAAAATGGAAAATTATTGAGTTAAAGCTGTCAACATACCAATCTCTCTGGAGAAAGATAAGCTTCCATTGCATTGTTGGGGTCTGTGTTTGGTTTGGGGACTGGGGTAGGGTTGATATTCCCTGAACTGCTCAGCTCAGTCACCAGAACCCGCACTGGACCAGGCCGGACCTCCTGGCCCACCGAATTATGGCACACACTCATGATTTTTCGCAGCTGTCTAAAATAAGCAGTACACAACGATAGCACAGCCATTAATAAGGCGGTTTATATAACAAAGTAGTAGGTTGAAAATAAGTTAAACAAAGTAAAGTGTTTCACCTGAAGGAAGGAATTGTCCCGTCAACACCTTTAAAAAGCCGTCTAAACAGCAAAAGTTTACTTGGCAACCGGGGTTAACTTCCTGGTTACGGACCAATGGCTCCTTGGGATATGTAGTGCTGGAAAGCAGTTGGCTACTTCAGTCAGAGAAACAGAAATATGTCCGCTGCTATGAATTAAAAGTGATGTCATGTGGTATAGTACTGTACGCCATTGATATACAACATGGAAATTACCTCTTCTAATGACTACTAATATATGGCTGTGTGTACTGGTTACCACTGAGTGTGTTTGTGACTTTGTGTTACAAAACCCAATTTGTTTCCTTTAGAGGAAAAAAAATGTTATTCGGTTCAGACGAAAACACGTATTCGTCGTCCTTAAAGCTCGAATGCTCGTTTTTAAGAACAAATGCGTTGTTTATATATTTGGGATTTTTCAGTGAGTGGCCATATTTCCGCAATTCCGTGAACACATCAGGAACAGACACAGCAGCCGGGGAGGTTCTATGGTGGATCGAGCTGGGCGTGGGCTGTGTCCTCCTCATCGCCTCTGCTCCACTCTCTATGTGGAAGCACATTGTTCTACGCGGGCTCATCATACTGAGAACCAGCGGTTCTTTTGCTGCTTGTTAGCTTGTGAAAAATAAACAAACTAATAAGTTGGGAAATCAAGGATATTAATAACCAGAAGAGACGTCGGGGTAGATCTCAGGAACATTTTGTTTTTGTTTATTTTCTTATTTTTTCTGACTGGAGCAACGGAATTGAAAGATTTCTTTCTTCCTCTGCGACTGACGAATCGTAGCATTTGTCGGTAATTAGACCTCCGCACATTGTGAGTATGCACTTAACATTCCTGGGTTAGAAATATGCTTAAAGGGTTTTGTTTTCTTTCTTCCTGGTATGTGTCGTCTTTTTGTATGCATTTGGTGTTTTGCACGCCGCAGGAGATTGCGGTCCACAGTTAAAACGTGTTGGCTAGCTATCATAACACTTTTCTCTCACCCACGGCCAATGTAAACCTTTTCCACTCACGTCTTAGAAGGATTTGACGTTTATTCTTGAGGGAATAAATAGATGCCGGGTTGTGTCGAGTGTTGCTAAACAGTTATGGTGTTTAAACTCACAAACGAAGTTATATGATGGTCACTGGGTTTCTCGTTTTATTTTTATTTAAAAAAAAGAAATAGAATGTTAGTAGAAAAACAGATCTTTTCTTTCAGAGGATGTTCCGCTGTGGTGTTGAGACAATCCTGAGTAAAACATTGCTGACAAATAGGGTGACGCCCCATCTCACTCCGTAAGAATTGAACGTATCACTGCGGAAGTCAGATTCTTTTTACAAGGAATTGACAGAAACAGCGTGCAGCAATCTCTTTACCGTAAATCTGTTAAACCTGAAGGGGGAAAGAAAGTGTAAGCTGATCATTAATCTCCTTTTCAGCAGCGATAGTAGCTGTATTTTTCATATGAATTCAAACTGACTTATATTATTAGTATAATTGATCTGAATCATCATTCACTGTTTTTTCATTGTTTTTGTTTAGTGCCCAACATGAAAAAGAGCATTGCTTTTTTTTTTTTTTTTTTTTGTAAAACAAAGAGATGGTCTCAAAGATGAGAGTACAACTGGTGAAGAGTTTTAACCAAACTTTCACCACCAAAAAAAAAAAATACTATGTCATAAAGTTTCAATAACAAGTGCCAACTCTCCTTTTTTCAACGGTTTTCAAGGACTTCTTTACGTTTTTATCATACATTGCTAGTATAGGGACAGTAAAATTTCTACTGGAACAGTTGCTAGTTTCATATGAACAAGATTTTTTAACTTAACTTTATTTAAGTACTTAACTATTACTCTGTAAACCAAACATGGATATTTAAGCAACCAGTCCTGGCTTAAAAATAGGGAGAGCCCTGCACATCAGCATGATGAAACAGCGTCCCTCATGATGAAACATGTAGATGGCTGCATCATGATGAGGGGATACTCTACTTTTCCTTGAACAATTCTTTCCCTAAACAAAACAAAAACAAATAATTAGGCTTGCATTGTTCTTTATGTAAAACAACATTTTAAATAATCAAATTCAATTTTAGATCATATTCCATTTTGATGCAAAAATGTACCTGCCTCATGCTCCCCTAATCAATCAATAACAATTCTCATTACTTCAACTCCAAATTTCGGTGTTTTTGTTGATCCACTAATCAAATGGCTGAAGCCAAAACTGCATCTGTTTACTCTTTGAAATGAAGATATCTAATACCATTACTACTACTTCCAGCTGAAACAGTAAATATAAAGCAGAGCGTTAAAATGTATCTAATTACATTTATTTTCGTAGGATCAGCGTGTGCACTCTCACCTAGTTGCAGTTAGATGCTCTGTTAGCTAGGCTATTTCACATGTTATGCATCCAAGTCGTATATCAGGACTTCTTCTGCCCTTGGTGCTTATCCTTATTATAGATTTTTGTTTCTAAGATGCTTTAGTTCATTAAAGCTGTTGAAACATCCTAATGACAGAAATTCAAGGATCAGAGAGATATCAGGTTGCCTTGTGTAAGTTTTGAATGTGTCTTTAGGTTTCTTATTTATTTCGTTTTTTAGTTTTCCTCAACAGGTAAAACTATTGGCAGCAGAAAACCTGGAAGTTGTTGTGAGATTAAGGTGTGATGCTAATTTGCTGTCCTGTTCTGTGAATAGATGTGGTTTTGATATTACCCAGTTAGATGCCAAGAAAAAACATAACAAAAAAAAACTGTAACATTCTGAGTTATAAAGTAAGAATGAAAAACTTTCCTTTTGCATCAAGGCGGGCTACTTTCCTTTTAAAATGTGCAGATCTGAAGGTCGTTATCCTCCAAAGTTATTTTAAGCACCATCAGGCTCCTGGTTTTCACATAGTTTGTATCTCTTTTCTGCTAATTCTCAGAAATAATAATTTTTTTAGAACCATGACTGAAGGTTCAAATCCTGTGTAAGTTTCTGTTCCTTTGAAACTGTGTGTGTGTGTCAAGATTCACCAGTACTGCCAGTTGCAAGAATTAGACGGAAAAAAACCAAGAACTTCAAAGTTTTGGGATGTTTGGGGTCTGATAAGTGTCGGACTGGCAGTGCTTTTGTGTCGGCGTGTGATATGGGGACGGGGTCAGTTAGCCTTTTCATCTCTGCTGCCGCCTGTATGGTTCCACCCTGCCCAACAAGTTGAAAGGATGACCCACTGAGGAACAGGTCACTTTCAAGAACTGATTGTTTAGGCCCAAACACCCCCATAAATTGAAAGCAGGGAAGAAAAATAAGAAAAATCTTTTTAAATGAGCAGATCTCATCTCATTAAATTCCTTAGACTCATGTTCTCTGTCCTCATGTAACTTAGTGGAGTTTTCCTTTAGAAAGGAGACTTGTTGTTTCTGACGTGCTGGTCGTCACTTATGATCTGGTGAGTTTTTAGGATGAGGATGATGATGATGATGTCATCGGAGAGCAGCGGGAGGGTGTGGTGGACTGTCAGGGTTTTAGTCGGGCTCTCAGAGTCTCACTGTCGGACTGATATGTCCCTGGAGAGGGTCTCCTTACCATCATTACGCCATTAGAAATCTATTATCTCCACAGTGGTTGTGCTTGTATGGATTCTTTAACCAATTAGGCCCTTTAATGGAGAGAATGTATGTTTATAGCAGAAAGCTGATCAGACGTCTCGTTTCTTGGGCATCAAATGAATCCAAATAATGCAGAAGTTTGCATCAAGTGTTTCTCTCTCCAAATGACCAGCTGATAATTTACATTTTTCATTCCGATAGCTATAAGTTCTCTCCTTTTTTTCTTTTTTTGTAACCTATTGATCGTTGTCTGTTTGTCCTATGCCCTTGGCATGCAGCGAGAGCAGATATACATCGTTCTCAGTCGCCCTTCTGTGCTTGCACCCTCCGTAAGCTGTCATGTAAGATTATCCTTTTGGTCCAGGCAATGCTCTAGGGTTTCAAAAACGAAATGTTAATTTCCCAAACTGGAGATAGTGCGCTATAAATACCTTTCAACACAAACATGCTGGGGTAGTGTTCCCTGATCAAAAAATAGGGAGTGGCCTTGCAAAGGTTTTTGGAATAGAAAATAGCTCCACTTGGAAGACGACTCTCTGGCCTATCCAGCAGGTCTGCATGATAATGCTTTTCCAAAGGCTGCGCCTTTGTCATCTTGTCGTATTTTCATGCATGGGAGCCCTGAAAATCACTTGCAATAGATTAACACAGAGTAATCATGGAAGGAGTTTTAAAAACTAATAGTCTGGAGGAGGAGATACAGAGATCTGCACATCATAAATCAGATGTTTGCAAAATGGTGGCCAGAACTACTTTGGTAAAATCGGTATATTAGTTTGCAACAAGCCATGCAGGCAACATAGCATCTGGTGGAAGATGGCATTCTAGTTAGTTTTGTAAGCTACATGCAAAATCCTATGTGAAGGGGAGAAATATTGCTGAGCATTACCTTGAACCCAAAATTCCTACCCTAAAGCACTGCGGTGGAAGCATCATGCTGTGGGGAAGGCTTTTCTTTAACATGGATTTAGAAGCTGCTCAATTCAGGGAGGCTGGATGGAACTGATTACAGACGAAACGTAAAAGAGAAAAGATTATTTAGAAGCTGCAAAAGATTTCAGATTGGAAATAAGGTTGAACGCCCAGGGCGTGACTAAAAGTATTGTTTTGTGTTGGTCAATCAAACACATTGAGGTTTTCTTGGTATCCATCCATCATATACAGTTGCAGGACATGCAAATCGCATGCTGGTCTAACGTGACGAAAGAAAAGAAGAAAGTTGGAAATATCTTTTTTTCTTTTTTTGCCCATAAGTAGGGCTGCAACTAACGATTAATTTGCTTATCGATTCATCTGTTGATTATTTTTTCGATTCAAAATCGGATGGTGAAAGGTTCTGAAGATGATTTTTTTTAACTGAAATAAACCAGGTGAAAGTAAAACTTTTTCATCTGAGTAGTTCTGGATAGAGCATATCGATGGACAAAAAAGTTTTTTTAATCTTCAATAGAAACTGTTTATAGTTTGTAAGTGGGGTTAACTGTCAGCTAAAGGCATGTTTTAGAGTCTCTATACTCCAGTTTACGATTAATCGATTTCTAAATTAGTTGACGATTAATTCAACAATAGGACTAATCACGATTAATCCGATTAATTGTTTCAGCCCTACCTGGAAGTATGTGCTAAGGGGCCAAAAAACAATGACAAAGGTAAACGTTAACTTTACATTATTTACTTTATGATGCAAAAAACATAGAGATTTTAGACTGTATCTAAAAAAAACAAAACAAACAAGCTTATTAATGTGTTTTCTCAGAAAAAGCTAAATATTCCACCCTGCAGTAACTTTTGTATTATAGTGTTAAAATCAACAATTATCAACTAAAATCTTTAATTTTGCAGCATCTCTAACCGCACCTATGCTTTCTCCTTCTGTGTGGGTGAAAAAAAATGTCAAAAGATTGGTGTGAGCGCCTGTGATTGTGGTTTCATACTTCCACCAGCTCTGCTTGAGCCCCCAGTGACAACAAGTGGCTCCTGGAACCAGACAGCATCCATCAATGATTCATTTTTGCTCTTCATCTCCATATGTATGTGTGGATTATTAATCAGATGCTGCCATGGCCTAGTTTGTGGGAAGATGGCATGAGAGTCTGCTCTGCTTCCTTTAGTCTCCCAGTAACTGACACAGGCAGGTTGAATTAGAATATTCTGACTCCAAATTTCTGATCAGTAGCGGATGTATTTTTCTTTTTGTATTTATCCCACTTTATGAACTGTCTCTACTTTCATTTTCTATTACAACGATGAACAAATCTGTATAAAGCTTTATCTATTGAATGGAAAAAGTACATATAGACACAGAAGGTGGTATAAAAGGTACATGAGCATAAATAACCACAGTGGTGAGAGGATTGTGAAGCCATGAGTTTGGATGTGATTCACAGACGTTAGCTATAGCCTTCATCTGTGCTGCAAGAGCCATCAAACACGGATGTATCTGAGACACGGATCACAGTTAGGGCATCACAGAACTATCTCAAAGGTATTGGTTTTGTATTATCACTCCACCATCTTCACCAGAGACAGAGGAGGTCAGCAGCCCTGAGCCGTACAAATTTGAACCGCTGGCTGCTCTCTCTTCCCACATACGTTCATTTAGGGACCGTCAGTAAATGGCCAAAACTCCAACAAAAGTGTATAACTTTCCTCCCATTGACACAAAATGAACAACAAATTATTGTTTTAGACTAGAAAGATGAAGGACAGCCTTTTTGTCCAGTGTTGAAGAACTTTCTACCTTTTTTTTTTTTTTTCCTCTTTTAAAATTATTGTTTTTTGTAAAAGCATTATGGCCTTTTATGGCTGTTACAAAATGTATTTTAACATCATCATCATTATACTAGAATGATGCAGGCTGGTGGTCATCCAACTTTAATGCATTTATTATTGGTTTAAGTAGAAAAATCATGATTTATTTTTAATTTCTGTAATAGGAAAATCATTGAATCTATTCTTGGTCCCTAAATGAACCACTGTGTGTAGGAGGAGCAAGTCGGCAAAGAGCCGACGGCTAAAGGTCGTCACCTGATGTGCTGGCATTTTATAGCAGTTTATTAAATGGAAAAAAAAATGACATATTCTTGGATGGCCACATCAGTCGTACCCTTTTTTTGACCCAGCTGATCAGATATTTCACCTCTTAAAGACTAAACTTGGGACAGAAAGGCCCAAATTAAAACAAACAGCCAGTAAAGCTTTGGTAGCGCATTGAGTCCAACATCTGGTGAAATTAAGATTTTATTTTTAGTTATCAAATTCGTCCCATTATTATGTTGTTTTTCTTTCCTTGAAATAAAAGAATTAGATTAAAACACACTTACATGTTGTGCAGCCTTTTTGTTTAACCCACTGAATTAAATCAGAAGGTTTGCACTTCAACTGCATCTGACCCAAAATACAGAAAAAGTCTCTCTTGGACTTGACTGTATAACACGTTGCTTCCAAACATTTTGCAGTGCAGCTTGTTTACATCTTGTTTTTCTTATTTCTTTATTAATAGCAATAAAGTTTTCTGAGCTGCATTTTTTTTTGCCTTTCAAGTAAATTTTTTAGTGCTTTTGGTTTATTTTATCATAACCGCTTCCTTCGAACTCATATTAATGTATTATTATATATAGGCAAATTCTCTTTGCAATGTTAAATCGCACATTTGGGTGGGATAATACTGTTTGGTTGGGATGCATGTAAACGTTTGACAAGGTCAAATTATTCTGAATGAGGCGAGCTGATGTGAGTGCTCATGTGCGCCCCCCTGTGGCTAATCGCTCTGGCTAGCTGTTATTAGGCTGGCATGGTTACATACCACGTTTTTAGTCTGATCCGCCGTTTTTTTTTTTGTCTATATAAACAGTATAATTCTATTTTTTTGTGTTGTTTTCTGATCCTGATACGTTTAAATCCAATCATGAAATTTTGTTCATGTAAACATGTCTGCCTTCTTATTTGCAGACAGCAGGTAGAGCTTTTCACATTTTATATTTTATAATGGGTTCAGCTGATTTTGTCTGAGAGAAATTGAAAAACTTTTTTTTCTTTTGTAGATATTTACTTCGACTTTTTTGCTTCCAACTGATTAGACTGTCGACAATTGGTGTTTCGACATGGGATGTTGTCCGTTTCAACACATTCAGTCTGCCAACCGCTGTTACATAACAGATCAAGGTACATGGAGCTAATGATGAAGCAGAGTAAAACTCTACAGTGCAGCTTTCCTTAAAATGACAAAAAAATCTGTTGGTTTTTAGGTGTTAAAGTTCACATGTTCACAGGTTACAGTATGCTAAGGTGTGGATGGTTATGAACAGGAAAGGATCAGTGTCAATTAAAGCACAATGTGTTATAAACCGTTTGATTTCGTAATATATCAATATCAAGCATCATCAAGTGTAATTTGATGCTTTGTTTTTTTTTTGTTTTTTCACCTAAAATTTGTTTTAGTCAATGTTTAATTTTAAAAAATGAAATTGATGAAAATAAAAGGCAGTGATTCAAAAAAAAAAAAAAAAAAACAGAGAACCACAGAGGTTCAAATTTTATTGTTAAATTGCAGTGGTCTTATCATTCAAAGTTACGTCTATGCACGGATCTATGGTACCCTTGTGGTTCCATAACCTTAAGTAGAAAATGTAAAATATGATCTTAATTAATTGTTATTATTAAAACCATCAGAAATTCATTCGGCTTCCTTAAATTATAGATTCTTGTTATTATCATTCATTACACATATTTTTTTTTTATTTGGATGAATAAAGTATGACATATATACAGACTATATTTAATAGTCTTAATAGTAGTAGTGTTTTTTCACTATGCAAAAGAAAGATTTGGTAGCTTTCTTCCAGCCACCTGAACAGCAGTGCACAGCAGCAGATTAAAAAGGACCAATGCAGGGTTATTTTTTTAACTTTGTATCATGGGTACAGGAAACAAGCTAATGTCTTGTTAGGTCGAGTAGAAATACATCCTGATAGCTGGTAATTATTATAGTTCAGGGGTTTTTGGAAAGGAAGCATGATTTGAATTGAGCGTAGCTTTTAGCGCTACCTGCTACACCCAGGTTCTTATGAGGGGCTGTTATCCTGGAACATAACGTGTATGTTTTTGATTAAATGAGAACAGCTGAAGCTGTTTTCAGGAGTCCTTTTCTCCTGGTAATCATTAACGTCATTTTGGTCGTCTTGCTTGCTAATATTAGTCTGCCCCTACAGCGCAGTGGCACAATTTAGATGCTAATAAGACTGTCAGTTATTTTCTAACTTTGCTCTTGATTTGTTTCATGAAGGCATTTTTTTTTGTTAATGCATATGATTTAATTTTGTTTTTTTTTTCTTTATATTTCATCCTGAGGCAGTTTTTCTAAGACCCGCAGCTCTTCTCTATAAAGCAGGAGTTTAAAACACTCTTGAGGTTTATGCGTCCCCTGAGACATCAGGGTGTTTCTCCTCTGACTAACTAAAGAACTGAAGAGCAGCTGAAGTCGGTGGTGAGTGATCAGTCTGTCTAACGGACATAACGGTGTATTTCATATGACAGAAGACTTCTCTTTGCCCACACAGGGTTCAACTGCTTATGTGACCTTTGGTAGTAATGATACATTAATGCACTGGATACACACTGTAACAGGTGGTGTAGGTTAATGATTTTCTTTTTCAGCGCTCTTGCAGAACAGTAGGCCGGTATACACTGTATATGAGCATGTTTAAGGCTACTAGATTGTATATTTCAACATTTTTTTAAGTTTTTTTAATTGAATCTAGAGAAAATGAGGGACGCATCCAGTTAGGATGTAGGATTTAATTATACGAGGGACATTCAACGTGTTTAAAGTCATTAAACTAAGGATTTATTGAATTTAATCTATGTTTGCATCAGGGAAAGGTACAGTTTACTTTCTGATTAGAACAGATGCACATTTTCAGAAAGAAAAACCCTTAAGAATTAGGTTTGAGTGACAAACAGAAATGTCATCTCATTTCCAAAGTGGAAATATGCAGTTGTTAAGAACCGTGGCCTTTTATTGAAATCCCCGTCATTTCCCTCTAAGGTATGCAATCGGAGGTGACATCATAACGTCGTCGCTGTAGTATGACAGTGGTTAGTCATGATTAAACCACTTTATGGATTTAGTCTCATTGCTACAGTGGGGAAAATAAGTATTTAGTCAGTCACCAATTGTGCAAGTTCTCCCACTTAAAAAGATGAGAGAGGCC
>JAUZNJ010064363.1:0-27037 GCA_034780135.1 Jordanella pulchra
ATACGTGTGTGTGTGTATCTTTTCCAGGAGTGCCAAAATACTTATCATCATCTTTATATTGGATGGAATCAGTTGCCAAAATATGGGATGAAATCAGAGGTGATAAATTTACCAATGAAAAATTTATTAAACACCTTTTACCTCAAGCTAAGAATGACATACCAGTTCAAATTATTACATGGATGGAATCTGCAATATTTTTCTCCCAAAATGAGCTGAACTGATCCGAAACAGGAGAAAGTTGAAAGCATATGAATGGTTTTAGAATAAGGTACTGGAATGTTTTTCTTTTTTGCTCTGAGAAGCAGACAGCTGAAGTTTTAACCCACCTGTAAATCATTTTCTGACCCATGACCCACTGTACAGCCTTTCGAATGGCCCTGAACATGCCTCTGTGTTGTGTTGCCTGGTAGACTTTTAGGAAAGTAATAAGCTGTGTACATGAACTATAATGCATCTTTTCCACCCTTGGGTATCCTAATGTAGTTTAAAATAACTGCCTGAAGTACAGCTATTGTTTTGCATTTTTGTTTTTCTCAAGAGAAGGTAAAGACAAAGGGTGCAGATGCGGTGCATCTATGTCGTAGTTTATATTGTATTTATTTTGAAATAAATTATAGATTTTCATATTTATTAAGATTATCACATATAAAGGGGACAGCTTTTTATCATCAAGCAACTGTGCCAAAAATGTTTTATCTTACACTCTATATTGTCTGCTGAATAAAGATCATTTTAAACATGTGGATGATTATATCTCCTCCGCTGAACCTCAGTTGTATTTTACACAGCCCATAAAACGTTAATCGCCGAAAGCTGTTGATGTTAAGCTAAAAGAAGCAAAAAATATGTAATGAAGGTAAAGATTTATTGATGATCCGATTTCAATGAATAAACCAAGCAGTAGATTGAAAACAGAGCTGCTTTGTCCCCACACTACATCACTGTGTAAGATTCACTTTTTGAAATCATCTGTTTCACAGCAGCTTCACTGCCAAGGTTTCCAATGGTGCTGGTAACAAAGGCTTAAGCATTGGGCAGGGTGCCAGGTGGGTTGCATAATGAGCTGCATTTAAGGGGAACAAGACGGCTATCATTTCAAATCTTTAACAGAGCAGAAATTTTTTATCTCTTTTTTTTAGCTATTTGATTGTTTAGGATGCAGCTCCACTTGTGTCAACAAATCTTATTCGATATAAAAACACGCCATTTGCTAAAGCTTTTGCTGCCCTGTGAGGGTGTTTCTGTGTATTTTGTTTATGAATTCATCTATTACCAGATTAGTTAGATTAGCAACAATTCCTCCGATTGACTGTTTCAGCTCTATATGTCTTGATTAAGCTAAGAAGACCCCCTGTCTGAGGTGTTGGTGACCATCTTTAATACCTCACTGTCACTGACATCTGTCTCAATCTGTTCAAAGTCCACCATTGTTATTCCTGTCCCCAAGGTGCTCCACAGTGACAGGCCTGAATGACTACTAACCTTTAACCCTTAGCATCTGTAGTCTTAAAGTGCTTTGAGAGGTTAGTTATGACCCACATCAAGGACTCCAACATCACTGTGGACTGACATCAGTGTGCCTACAGGAGGAACCTCTGACACCATCTCATTGGTGGTCCACAGCTTTCACACACCTAGAGAGAAGAAATTCCTACATCCATTTGCTCTTCCTGGATTTCTCTTCTCCCTTTAACACCATCATCCCACAGACCTTAGTGGGGAAGCTCTCTTCTATGGGACTGAGACCATCACTGGTGAACTGTGTCCTGGACTTCCTGACTAACAGACCTCTAATTGTCAGGATCCAAATCACTGTCTCCTCCTCCATCATCCCCAGCACTGGCTCACCCAGGGCTGCGTGCTGAGCCCCCTCCCGTTTACTTTGCAGACATATCAATGCAAGGCAAGGTACCAACTTTGTATAGTAAAGTTTGCAGACAAAGCTGTAGTTGAACACATAAAAAAACAATGAGTCCAAATAGAAACAGGAGGTTTAACAGCTGGTGCAGAGACAATAACCTCTGTATCAGTGTTAAGACAACTCAGAGAGTTATCTTAAATTCCAGAATGAACAGGATCCTCTTGATCCCCTGTACCTTGGAGCAGAAGCTTTGGAGGTGGTACCTAGGTGTGCAAAACCAGTGACCTCCCCTTAGAGTGCCAGTACTTCTTGACTGGTCAGTGTCTCCACTTCCTCAGGAAGCTGCAACTAGCTGGGCTCAGGCTCAGTCATGAGGAGCTTTTATCTCTGTCTGGTGGAGAGTATTCTCTGCGTGTTGCATAGCTGCTGCACTGCTGCTGAGAAAATGGCTCTGTAGATAGTGGTAAAGGCTGAACAGAGGACTATAGAAAGAAGCCTTCCCTCCCTCTCTCCTATACACATCAAGATGCAGAGGGAGGATGTTCCACATCATACAGGACTGCACCCATTATGTATATAAACTGTTCTGGCCTCTCAGCTGAGGAGCATCCAGATCAAGACCATCAGACTCAGAAACAGTTTCTACCCGGTAACTGCAGTGTAATTCAACTTCAGCTGTTTCTCTGTATGTTCTTAAACATTAAGCTTATTGAAGTGGGACCTGAGTCCAAATTTCATATTGCAAACATACAAATGTGAACTGTATAACAATAAAGAAAGCACTGAATCATTTAACCCTCGAATTTATAGATTTTTGAGACTTGAACATGATTGATACCATGATTTGATACCAATTTGCAAAAATGGCACTTATGGACAAGTGTGAACAAAATCCTTTTTTTTACCATAGCCATTCAATGCCTCACCAAGAGCAACACTAATTTCCCATGTTTTCTTGCCTTACTTTTTTAAAAAGTTGGCTAAGAGAAATGTAGATCTCTGTTAAGTCGAAGTTACACACCAATGGCCCAGGAACTTGTGGATTATTTGATAATACATTTGATATGCCTATTCTTCTTCAGAAAACATAATCCAGTCATGGTAAATTACAGACTGACAGTATCTGGAGGGTCAATACTGTTGATTAAACTAAATTATGAAAATTGTTAAGAGTGCCAGTGCCAGTCATTGTTGCAGAAATTTTGTAGAAACAAAATTTATATGTTACTTACTGTAGGAGTAATTTCCCCAAACACTAAAGGTTGGATTGTTTCAAATATTTCTGCCCAACATTATACTGTTTCAACAAAAACCATAAAAATAAAAATGTATCATTTTGGCCTGATATTTTAAGGATATCTGCTTTAAATCCGACCCAGAACACAGAAAGAAGTCCACATTACATGATTTACTTTTGTATGTCTCATCAAAAAACATGCTGCAAACAGTAGCGTGCCGTGACTGCTGAAGTCCTATTAGCAACTGTGCAAAGCACCTCTATGGTCTTATCTGCACCTAGTGCTTTGGGGTTTTAAACAACTCTTAGTTATTTTGCAAAACAGAGCCTGTGGACGCAGGCTAACTGCTAGTGTTCTTTCCTTAAATATGTGCTTTATGAGACACTAACAGCATCTTTTCAGCATTCTTGTTCAGAAAAATCTAAGTTTTACTTTAACAAACTGGTCTGGCACAACACTAAGTGAGGGGAAAAGGAGAGGAGGCCCATTTGGGGAATGTGGTTTAATCTGAAAAGCTCTTGACAACAGTTCATGACAACGCCACTCAACAGCATGAAAATAACCGAGGAAGAATCTGGCATTCAGTAAAACCCAGCAGGTTATTTCATGTAGAGGCTGCTCTACTGTATATATAGTGGAGGAAACCTAAGAACAAGATTTGTTTTGAGGAGACTGAATGAACACTATAATGTAACTTGTGATAACGGACCAATGGAACGAAATCAAGAAACTTCAGATAATTGGTCTGCTTTCTTTTTTTGTTTTTAAGAATATGTGCCAAGCTTTTGCTTAAATTTACTTCAAATGATACCACACACTTCTGTCCTTTGGATATCTGACAAATGAAGTTGCAGATGACATCACTGAAATTTGCATTTAGTTCTAGTTATTCCCTGAAGATGCTTGTCCCAGCAAATTCCAGAGAGGACTACTTAAACAACTTCCTGCTCAACTTCAATGAAGCAGCATTACCTCCTGGAAACTGAACGTAAACTGTGACTGCAGGCATTTAAGGTAGCACAGAAGTAATGTTCAGTGTAGAGTTGGTCACACAGAATAAACTGGTTGATTTATGGTAACAGGAAACGTTTGTATATTCTAGGGTTAAAAAAAAAAGTAATCTCACTCCCATTGGGTTTTATCTGGCTAAGTTGTATGAACATGTTTTAGCTCGTCTGTGACTTGTGTTTACTACAGCTGTGGGGGTGAAAAGAATTTCAGCAGCTTGTATTCTGAATGATTTGCTGTTTTACAGCCAGCTACACAAATAACAGAACATGGTTCTATATCATCAAAGACAGATCAGACAACAGAACATTAGGAAACAATCAAATGTAAAACATCAGGAATTTCCCCTGAAGTGATATATTTCCTCCCATTAGCATAGAGGCAGGAGATGGCATTCCTCAAGTATTTTGAATTTACATTTTTGTCCCAGATTGTTTGTCGTTCACAAGGTTCTCAAAATATTCTTCATTAAATGCTAAAATGTTTATAAATTCTAGAGGAACCACTTTACCTAGGCAAACATGCATTTCTAATGTAAATGGTCTTACGCAAAAAAAAAAACTCTGCACGAGCTTTGCAGAGAACTGGAAGTCCTGCAGGAATGACAAATTGATAAGTCAGTAATTCAACCAGCTGGCTCTGAATTATAACAAGGTTTGATGAGAAAATTTGCTTGATGAATTAAATTTTCTGCAATTTTTGGCCTGTGCTTTGACTTGTACAAAGACATAATCATTATAACTATTTATTTTCCCTGACGAACCTTTCATGGGGTGATAATAGCAGGCTACAACCAGAGCCAGCAGGAGGTAAGGCAGAGTAATTTAGGGGAAAAAACTGAAAACTGCTTGCCAGCAACAATCAGGCTAAAATGAACCAAAAAAGGCGATTAACAAGATTATATTAAATCATGCCATTAAACAAAGTTGGTCCAAGGAATAAACAAAACTAAGAAACTGTTCAGGCCCCCCACACCAGCACGGGGCCCACAATAGGATTACAAATACAGCAAAAAGCAGGTTTACAAAAGCAGTGTTTTTTTTTTACTTTCTTTTTTTTTCTTTTATGAACCATTGATATATGCCTTTAAAATGTGGAAATACCTTATATAGCAAGTCCCCCCAAATGGGAATTGTTCTGTTTGATTTACTGATACATTTCAATATTCCATATGAAACATTTTTTTAGCATCAGTCAAAAACAACCTGGGTAAATACTCAACCAAGCCTTAAGTGAAAATTTAACTGTTAAAGGCAAAAAAAAAAAATGAATTAGAAAAGTTCTTGGTTCAGCTCACCTCTTCTCACCCGGGTCTTATTAGCACTTCACAGGTCAAGAAATTGCAAATATATTAAATCCCTAAAATAGGTCTAGTCTGACATGATAAAGAAAGCTAACCACTGGATGATCTTTTGAGAGTTAGCAGAGTCTGATGCATGATAAAGTGGTAAGGACAGCAAACATGTTTTATGTAATTGAAACAGTTTAAAGTCTATTTAAAATAGTAATATTTCAGTTTAATCCAATTCAGAAATGCTTTATTTATCCCAAAAGGAAATTTAATGTAGTAACTCATATATTTTTGTTTTCTCTTAACCAGTTGTTTTAGGTGTTGATAGATGTAGGCAGGAAGGATCTTCTGTACTGGTCTGTCTTGCACCGGGTCTGGAGAAGCCTCTTGCTGAAGACACTCTGTTGTAGTTTATAAATCCTCTGAAGAGGATATTCGCTGTTGTCTATAATCTTCTTCACTTTATGAATAAATCTCCTCTGTGAAACAATTGCCAGAGGCACCAGAGGATCTCCCAGAACAGAGCTGGCCTTCTTTATTAGCTTGTTGAGATTTTTAAGTAATTTACTTCGATGCTGTTACCCCAGCAGAAGATGGAGGAAGAAATCACACTCTTCACAACAGACTTATAGAAGATATGTAGCATCTTTTTGAAAACGCCAAAGGACCTAAGATTCCTTACGAAGTACAGTCTTCTCTTTCCCTTCTTGTAGATGGATTCACAGTTGCTTCTCCAGTTTAGTGGTCTAGCCATTAATACTCCACCACCTCCACATCGTTTCCCATGATGTTAACGGGACTCAACTTTTTTCTTCTGAAATCCACAATCATCTCCCTTGTTTTGTTGAAATTCAGAATCAGATGATTGTTTCTACACCATGCAACAAAGCTCTTCACCAGCTCTCTGTACTCCCCATCTTGTCCATCTTTGATGCACCCAATGACTGCAGAGTCATCTTAGTATTTCTGCAGGTAACAGGACTCTGTTTGGTCCTGGAAGTGTGAGTAAAAAGTAAAAAAAGGAATGATGAGAGTACTGCCCCCTGTGGTGCTCCTGTGCTTATGACCCCTTGATCAGACAGCTGACCCTCCAGTCTAACAAACTGCGCTATGTTTCTCAGGTAGTCTTTGATCATGGCAATGGTTGATGCCTCCGAGTCTTCTAGAGTTTCTCACAAAGTAAGTAAGGCAGAATTGTGTTAAATGCACTGGAGAAAACAAAGAACATGATCCTCACTGTGCTGTCTGCCTTGTCTGACAGTCGGTTCGTTGAAGCAGGTGTTTGATGGCATTTTAAACTCCAACCCCATGGTGATAAGCAAACAGCAGGAGGTCCTCATAACTGCCTGTTTGTTTGCTAATGTGAACCAACAGAAGTCTCTCTAGGACCTTCATTATGTGGGTTGTCAGGACATCAGGTCAATAGTTACTGAGGACTGTTCACTGAGTCTTCTTTGGTACTGGAACAAGGTAGGTTTTCATCACTGGAACTGTCTCCTGTGTCAGATTAAGGTTGAAGAGGTGCTGTAGAATAAGGGATGCTCTAATATCTGTTATTTATCACCCAGCCCAATTTGAATGAGTGAAAACACTGTCAAGTGTTCAAAATGATTAAACATTGTTTTTTTCCTGCTCCGAAATACTGGGTGCATGTCTGCCTGGAGGAGAAAATGTTTGGGAAGGCTGGCACCCAATAAGAAGACATTTTTATGTAGTCCAAGTAAATGAAATTAGCTCAATGTGTTACTGACAAGGATGGCCTATCCAAATAAAGTTAGGAAATCAATAGCCTAACTGATATTAATCAAAACCTATTTTTAGGTTGATAGTCCCCAGCTAATACCTTTATGCAGGATGTTAGAGTCTGTCTCACCTTCTGGCAGCACATTCTTCTCTTATCTACATTACTTCATGTCTCGTGTTTTCAGGTTCTGGGGTTCTAGCTTTAGAATGTTTGTGGTTTTACCCACATGCAAAGCTATGCTGCTTATGGAGCTAGATATATTAACAAACAAAACGGCACCTGGGACTTACTGATCAGACATTAGTGAAGGAGCGAAATGTGCTGCCATGCCACACAAGCAGCAGTGTTAAAATGAAGGCAGTCCTGTGATGACAGTTGGGTCGCCCTTTTCAGATTACCCACAAAAAACACAGAAATCTTCTTTTGGCTTTTTATACAAACGGAAGAATTTCCTTTACATGTTCCTTAATACATACAGATGACCTGTATAAGGACTGTAACATAAAGCTTTGCTAGAGTTGGGAAAATCTTGGAAAGTTCAGTGTAGGCAACTGGACGTGAAGTTTTCTAGAAGATGTTTCGCCTCTCATTCAAGAGGGTTCTTCAGTTCTAACTGATGCTAGAGAACACTGAGATAAACTAGATAGAGATAGATATACTGTAGATGTGATCAAAGAATTAAGGGAGGGGAAGAAAAGAAACAAAAGTTGGCTCCCCCCAACATGATGGCCAAAAGAGTTATTTTGGGGGGTGTTGATGGTCATTAGGGAGGTTCTAATGGGTCTTTAACTCCCTGCTCAGAGTGGTTTCGGTCACATGCCTCTTTAAAGTGGGAGTTAGGTGAGGTAGGTGAGTGGTGAACCTTTTGGGTGGGGTTCCTAAAAGTGCTGTGTATGTGGGTGACAAGTTATGTTTGAGACCACCTCCTCTGTTAAGAGATGGTTTTTCCAGGTTAACAAAGATGGCTTCTTTGACCCCCCTCTCAAACCATCTGTCTTCCTTGGCTAGAATATGGATGTTGTTGTCCTCAAATAATGAGTGTCCTTTAGCCTTCAGGTGCAGGAGCCATGTGCCTTTGCAAAGGTTGTTTTTTCTGTTGAATGTACAGGTCTGTGTACTCTTCTTTAGACTGGGTGTCTTATCTTTGGGGTGAACCCGTTTTTGTTTTAGGGTGTTGCTGGGTTTGAAGTGCAAGGGGATTCGGTAATTTCATCAAGGGATTCAAAGGGCAGGGCCAAGAACACAGCCATGTGGTGTGCCAGTGTTTGTGTAAGTGGGAATAATATGAGTGCATAGAAACACAGGTAGTTCAGCCTGATGGCCAGCATGACAGGAAGGACGGTGTTTGAGGCTACTACAATTTCCTTTTTATGGGCTGAAAAACTATTTTCTGTCAATAAACCTGAAAAATACAAGTGTTAGATACAGGCCAATAATTCAGGCCAGTGCAGAAAACAAAGGTAGTTGTAATCGTTAACATTACTGAATGAGTAGCAAAACCAATTAATTGAATTGATTTTTTTCAGTCAGAGGCTCATTGTTCTTTTAATGTTCAATTTTACCAGAATACATTTTTGTTAAAAAGATGCTACCAATCGAAATATTTTTTTGTGTTCTATACAATGACAATAGCTTTTTGAAGGTTATTTTAGGTTATTCTTTTCTTACTTTTCTAAGTCGACATTACTTTTATATACACGGAAAAAGTTTAAGATTCCATGTAAAAATAACATAGAACTCAAAGTTTGCTAATTTAAAAGTAAAATTAAGATGATTGAATTGATGTCCTAAACACAACATTTTCTGAAAGTTTGCTGCCTTGAAATACTGACTTCTATCAACTTTCCTTATTTTGACAGTGCATGCACATATCAGTATTGTTTACATCAATGAAATATAGCTTGGAACACTGTTATTCTCATAGTGATTTCAAGAAAGGCCTTTCTTCAAGCTTTAATGTTTTTTTACATTTTTTAGATAAGTTGGAAACTGGATATGACGGCACTTTGAATTTTCCGTTTCAAGTTCTGAGGTAAATGGCATGCAACATTCAGCAAATCATACAGGCAGAGAAACCAATAATACCTAAAACTGAACACAACTCACTTGTTTTAATAAGAGTTAGCGTGCATTATTGAGCAACAAATAAAAAGTAAAGTAAGTAAAAGTAAGTAAAATGGCTTCCATCGAGGAATTTTTAAGTCAAAAACCACTGAAGACCAAGAAGTCAAAGTCTTGTCTAAATTTACCCCCAAAAAAACATGCTAATGATTGTTAAAACTTTTTGGAAGATGTTGCTCATACTAAAAAGCCAAAATGAACTGTTTGGAGGGTGTGTGTTACAATTTTAATGTAAAATATGCTAAAAGAACATTTACTGTAACTAGATCTTAATAGTTTGATCAGTTTTCACTCTGACTCGGTTGGGGAAGCTGTTTTAATAGATTCTTAGATTATTTTGAAATCTTCAAACTCAGTTCCCCCAGAGTTTGCTTTCCTGAGTGAGGATACTTTATGAGAGACTAAGCAACCAATAGAGGTGAACTTGAATTGAAATGAGAGGCAAGTCACTTTATTCAGTCAATTAAAAATCTGTTAATTATTCTAAAAAATCTTCCTTAAACTAAGACAGACCTTTCTATGTTTAAGAAATTTCAAAAAATCCATTGACAAAGATCTGATCATTCATTTTACTGAAAAACAGATTTTCATTCTGAGTTCACCACATTATTGACATCAAGAATAACTATTAAAAATAGATGATTTTCAATATTCTTAATTTAAAAAAAGAAAATGAGACCAGAAAAAAAACATATTCACATGAATTCTAATAAATGTTTTTAACCTTAGAAATAAAGTCACACGTTTCACATATTTTAAATGTTTAGCAACAAACATCAAGAAAATGGCTGCTTCAACTTCATTTGAAGTGCTTTTCTCCACATTTTAAAGAGGTTCTGAGAAAAAGACGTTTCTTGCAGGTTAAATGTCTGATCCGAGGAAGGTTACAGTCATTTGGAACCAATTTAATTGAAGTAACACATTAGGTTATTGAGAAAACCATTGTAATATAATTTGTTCTATATTACAAACTATAATGATATCTGATGGATGTTATAAAAGGGATATTAGATTTGGAAGTGGTGACTAATTGTAGTTGGAAGGCCTCAAATTGCTTTAAGGGCCCTGCACATCTTTGGACCACACTTACCACAAAAAACTTCCTTCTTTTTTTTCCCTTAATTTACTTTTTTGAGCTCACAAGCTTAGCTGTTATACATATTATCAGCAAATTCTGAACGTTTTTTGGGTTTGCAGAAGTACAGGAAAACCCCATAATATTTATGTCAACATCAGTGTACTGCAGGATAATAGTGTTAGTGTATACAGGACATCTGTTGCTGGTAACAGCACTGACAAAATCTACAATAAACAGGCCAAAAAAGTTTCACAGCCCCCTCCCATGTCCAGCTGCAGCGTGTTGCAGAGTTCAGACATCTTTAGAGGAACATGGAGGGACGGAGGATAAAGTGCAGACTCTGGAGGACCCTAACAGTCTGAGCAATAGCAACTAGCAGGTGTTTCTCCTCTTCCTGAGCTAACCCTGGACCCTTTAAAAGATGAATGACACTATCAATTTCTTTTTAATATAAAAGCTTGATTATTTGGTGATATGAGATGTTTAATCTTTCATCAGGGACACAGTTTTAGATAGAATGTTTTTGAGCGATAATGTAATATAAAGAGTAAACTAATTTTAAGAAGATTAGGATTTTTTGATTAAAAGTCTCAGAATTAAAATTGGTAATAATATGTTCATGATTTATGTTCATGCTGCCTTAGAAAAATGCACATCTGTTTTTTATTTTTTTTTATTTTGAACGAATAACTTCAAAGAGAGCATTCCCATCCTCTATTTCCAAAAATATTATATTTAGATTCAAAACATTAGAAATATGAATAAAATTGAGAATCTTATAAAGGATAAACCTTTTATTGAAAATAATTATCAGGAATTATGTTATTGTTTTCTTACGGTCTACCTGGCTCTACCTTTCTCAAATCTCATCCAAATACAGTTGTGCTTGAAAGTATACATACCCTCCCATTAAAGACAATGATAAATTCACACTAATAATTCAAATAATATAAAACTGAAAAAAAAGTTACAATAAATAAAAATTTACAAAATGATAATTTAGTCAAATAAAATATTGATTTAGAATATTTGTTTATAAAAAAATCTAAAAAGCAAACAGTCCCAGACAAATTAATGTACCTTGCTCATGAACAGTGAACCAACATACCTTTCAACAGGTGCAGAAGTCTGACTAAACATTTCCTGAACATTACAGCAAACACTCGATTTCAGTGATTGCCTCAAAGCTTTCCTCAACTAATTTTTTTTCGTTCAGGAGCTCCATCAGGCTTGTTTATTGCTCCATGTATGCTTGGTGTGAGGCATTGCTGAAGAGTGAACGCAACAGTCGTTGCCACAAGCTCATTCAAGAAGAGTGTGTCTTGCAAGACAATAACTCTGTCAAGTGCCTTCAGATAAGATGTGTTGTGAATTGAATTAAACTAAATTTATGTAACATTTACAGCTCTGAAGGAGTTTTATTTAGATAGACTGAGGGCAAAAATGGCTCTTTAAATTGCACATACCCCTGGTTTAGATTGACTATTGGTGGTTTAGCAAGTTTTTCTGTATTTTCTTTCCATTCATTTAAGGATGAAATTACAAGCTCTCTGTGACAGAATAAAAGCATAAGATTTTGATTCTACACATTAACCCTGTTTTTTTATTATTCAGTGACTTATTTGCCATATTCTTTCATCTTTATAAAGCTTCTTGATTAGTAAAGTATAAAACAAACCCAGAAGTTTGTCATAGAACAGCTTTATTTGTCCCAAACTCAAATTGCAGGTAAATGGTCCATGTAGGCTACATAACCAGTTTCCATTTGAAAAGTGGGTGTAAACATTTTCCTTCTGTTACCAAATCTAAGCTGCTTTGTGTTGTTTAAACATAAAGTCCCTTTAAAATATAGTGAAATCTAGGGTTGTAATGTGAAAAATATGGAAAACTGTTGAAGGACTATGAATGTACCGCACCTTCTGCAGTGGTAGAAGATTGGTGCCTGAGTGGCACTTTACTAGAGCTATCTCTAAATAGATCTCAAATGGCACTGTCTGCTGTAAGTGGTCGTTCTGTAAGCATGCTGGCGTGCTTTTGGTTTAAACAGAGAACTTTTCTGTTTCCTCATTGTGATTTCCTCCAGTTAGTCTTTGCAAACGCTCATTACGTGGTTCTTTCTGACATAAACGTGACCACACAGATGCCATTGATAGCCGTTTCTATGGAAAGCGGCTCGAGTGATCAACACATTGTTTTAGAAATCAGTTATGTTTTGGATAGTCTGAAGTGATTACAATATGCAAGGCCTTTGTACATAAGCTTACAGTCATCTCAGGACTTTCCAACAATGCTTTCTGGGCAGACTTCTGTATTTCTTACTCCTGTTAGGTTACTGGATCAACGTAAGCTCCACACCTTAAAACCTTAAGACTACAAGCGGCTCATTAGCCGTTTCTTTAAATCCAGGCGTCACAGTTTAAACACTGCATGGCTTGGAAAGTATTTTAAGTGAAAATACTTTTGATTTGTTTCAGATACACAAAAGGAGGTGTGTGCTGGAGTTGTTTATTTTCAGAACTGGTGAGGGTGCCAGTGTTTGTAGAGAGCAGTGAGGGGTTTGTTGAGACTCTGGGGGGGTGGGGGTGGGGGTGATTATTGGGAGTGGCAGGGTTTGGTGGAATAGGGGGATTAAAGGGAGGAGAAGTTGTAGGGTAAGGTGTGGATCTACTTTGCAGCTCCAGGGGACTAATGCATAATTTCTTCTGGGAACTGTACACACAGGAACATGATTGTTGGTACCCCTCATTTAACTATAGGAAAACCATTGATGGTTGCAGGAAAAACGTGAATCTGACTAAAGTAATAATACATAAAAATCTTTAAAAAATAAACGTAGAAAGCCAGACATTGTTTTTCAACCATGCTTCAACAGAATGATTTAAAAAACAAACTAATGAAACAGGCCTTGACAAAACGCATGGTGCCTTTAGAAAAAGATGGAAAATTATTTTCTTCTTCTTACTTTTGTGTTTTATGGTGGTTTTATGGCAAACTATTTATTTCAATCACTAAATAGTTAAAATAAATAGAAAAAAACAAAAATATCCAAACTATTTAAATTAACACCAACATAAATGGAAAAACACTAAATCCTCATAATCACTAATTTCTCTATGTTATTATCACTTTACCAGTTTCCGACTGTGCTACTCGTTTCCCCGTTATGCTTTCAACAGTTTCCCAGTTTAAATCTTTCACCTCAAGGTATTTTTTCTGCATTTTTCGCTATTATTCTGATTTTTTTTGGTTTTCTTTGTTGTCTGAGCTGTACAGTTGATAACTTCTACCATAAAAAGAACAAAATCTTTTGCAATTTTAGGACACTCCCCCAAAGGTTTTGAACTTGCTGTTTGAGTCACTGTTGATTTGTGTCTTTCTGACTGGGATGGTATTCTTTTTGCAGCTTCAGCATAAGTTACTCCGAATTGTACGGTTTCATATTGTAACTCATGTATCTAATGAACAACTTACTCTGCAAATGCTCCTTTTCAAATGGGCTTAATATCTATAAACTATCACACCACCTCTTTTACTTTTGCAACAGTTACGTTTTTGTAGAATTTCTTTGTCAGTTACTTTAACAGGCATTCCTCCAATGACTCCTCTGCTAATCCTTTTGTTAGCCACCAAGCAGCATTGAACTCTTCTCCCTTGAATGTTATTCATGGATATAGCTTTGCCTTGTTGAGCGCTGTCTCTGCAGTTAATTAACAAGTCTCCACTATACAAGATTTTGGCATTTTGAACTACTTCTACCAATTTGTTTATTGTTGTTGTGTTGTTAACTGAGCTGGACTCCAATCCACAAAGGAGTCTCCCTGATTGACTCGTTTAATTATTACTTTGTAATCTTAATTTTATTTTCTTGTAGAATTTCTAGATTGTTTGTCGCTTAATTGTTCTGTTTTTGACTCCTCCTCAATTTGCCTCTGCTTTTATTGCTTTTTCTCATTTTTTGATTCTATTCTACTCCAATCTTCTTCATTTTCACTATTTCTCTTCTCCATCCCACAAGAGTCACTCCTGTTTCCTCGTTACTCACAACCCAGGGCATTTCTCCCGCTGGCCCGCCCGCCTTCGGTGCTCAATCCAACCTGAACTTTTGTGATGGAAAATAATGTGACCAAAGGGACAACTTGAATCTAGGTGTGTCCACTAATTAGCATCATATGTGTCTACAGTCTTGTAATCGGTCAGTGGGCCTATATATAGGGCTACAGGTTGTCATGGTGCCGTATATGGTGTGTACTGCACTCAACATGGACCATAGGAAGCGAAGGAAGAGTTGTCTCAGGATATTAGAAAGAAAAATGTAGACAAGAATGTTAAAAAATGTTATATCTCCAAGGAGCTTGATGTTCCTGTGACTAAAACTGCTTATATTATTCAGAAACTTAAGATCCATGGGACTGTAGCCATCCTCCCTGAACATGGCTGCAGGTGAACTTCAAGCTCAGAAAACGTCTGTGTCGGATTGAACCATCTGTCATTGTTTTAGCCAAATTGGACTACATGGGGGACACCAAGGAGGACACAATTAATGAAAACAAATAAAGCCAGACTGGAAATTACCAAATTACATGTTGACAAGCCACAAAGTTTATTGGAGAATGTTCTATGAACAGATGAGACTCTTTGCTAAGGTACATCAGCTCTATGTTTACAGATGGAAAAAAGAAGTATATCAAGAAAAGAACATTGTCCCTACTGTGGAACATGGAGGAAGCTCTGTTATGTTCTGGGGCTGCTTTTGTTCATCTGGCAAAGGCCGTCTGAATCTCTGCAGGGTTCAATTAAATCTCAAAACTGTTGAGGGATTCTAGAGAGAAATGTATGGTCCTATGCCAGAAATCTTGGTTAAAAGTCTTTTTTCAGATTCAAATTATTTCTGCAACTATTTTGGGGTATTGCTTTATTAAAAGAGGGGTGCCAACAATTTTGACCATATGTGTGTGTATGCTTAAATATCTATAGCCCTTTCTGTTTTTTTATATATTGATCAGAGCATTTATGATTAATCTTTTTCACCATTACAAATTATTAGGAACAAGGCAAGCAATCTTTGGTTACTTAGTTTAAATAGGTTAGCAGATCCTATTTTGTGTTTCTGCTTTTATTTTTATTTTTTTTGGGGGGGGGGGGGCTTTTGTGTACTCTTTGATCATGCCATAAAATATCTGGTGGAGAAGCATTTCAAACACATCAAGGATTTACAGATGTCTTACTGATCTCATATATTTAGCACATCAAGTATTTATGATCTTTGAGTGGCCAATAAATCATGAATAAATCCAGGCATAAGTGAAAACTCCTTTACATGAACTTACAGAGCTTTCCCACTGCACAGCTCCCCCATGTGGCCGAGTGGAGGAAGGCCCGCAAAGTACAAGATTGTTCTCACAATATAAGACAAATCATTGTTTAAATCAGAGTTGTCGTTGAGTAATTTTATAAACTAATGTTACAGACTTGGGAAGGGAATCCAGATGCAGAAATGTGACCAAGGGCATAAGTATGTGTTTTAAGCAAAACTGGGAGAACAGATGGTGTTCTTGCAGTTTTCTACCCACCTGTTATACATTAATATATGGTGTCACAGGGAGTATGGACATATACCAAAAGTTAAAATGTATCTTTTGCTGTGTTTTGTCAACAACTGTGAGACAACTTGAAAATAGTTTTTCAGACAATTAAAAAGAAAAAAGTTAATTGCTAAAAAAATAAATAAATCAACACAGCATCTATACTTCAAAAGAATGAAGGAATGCAGGAATTCCACTTTAACTTTTATCATTTATATTGTAACAAAACAATCATTAACCAGCATGAAATTGTGCATAATTGTTACATCACAGGTAAACTGTGGTTTCCAAATACTTGTACAATTAATAATCAGAGAAGTGTGGCGTTCATTCTGTTTCAGCACCTTTATTTGAATATTTGTAAAACCAACTGCTTCCCCCTTTGTGCCATCACCTCTTTAGGATGGCACAAAGAAGAATAAAAAAAAATGACATATTGTGTTTCAGAAGGGCCAGATTCCAAACCCGAACCAAGTTATACAACTTCCCAATGTTTAATTCTTCTGTGGTAACGAACATCTTCTAGGGTTAGTACATGCTGGGGTTTTTTCTAGCATAATAGGGATACATACAATAAAGAGCCTAAGGGTTTACACCACAATAAACAAAACTGATTGCTGAATGTGCAGTTCTAGAATGCTTCTTACCCAGAGTACTACCACAAAATGATCCATCTTTTAGTTCCTGTCTCCTAGTTTTAAAACACTGCCCCACAGCAATCACATCATAATGTATGCTTCACATATAAGTCAATTTAACCATTATCAGCTTGTTTTTTTGTACTTCAACTACTGAGCCAGTCCTTGACTATGAAAAAAAGTGTTCCCACTTCTGCAATTAACTGTCAGGTTCAAAGCATTTTATGGTTTAAACTCTCCTGAATACCTTGATACCTTTTTTGGAAATAAATAAAGGAGGGCAATCACCAGGGCTTCTTTTTAGGGGGATAATAAAACTGTTACTCTTGCTTTGATGACTGTTTTTATATGTCACACTTGCTGTTTACCTACAGTGCAGAGAGGGAGGGATATAAGTCTACTTTGGCAGATATTTACCTCTTTTCCCTCATATCAAAAGAGCACTCCCCTTTTTCATAGAAACCTGCATTAAATGATTTCTTATTTTAAGCATATTCATCGTGTTTTCCCTTCTAAACTAAACTCATCAGATATATATGCCCTTAAAGCGCTGCCAAAATAAGGCTCCTTTGCAAAAGTGTTCCATATTTTATGCAATAACAGTAAAATAAAATGTGGTGACCCCTTTAAAGCTTGGTGATTTATAGCACCAAATCCGACAGGGTGAAGATCAGAGTCAGCAGGTGGAATCTGTTTTCTCTAATAGTTGTTTGAGTAATTACATAAGCGGTTAACTCCATTGCAATGCACATTATGCACTTCTCATTCTGACATCATTCTGGCATGTGTTGGCTTGAAAGTCGATCATGTCTACTGAAATTCAGAAGCTGCTGTAAATGAGAGGTATTACTTTACGGCAACTCCCGTCTGGGATGAAGTCATGCATGTCATTAGCATCTAATAGGGAAGAAAAGAGAGTCTACATACTTTTGTGATCCAAAAATAAAGCTAATGGAATCCGAGCAGAAACGTAGGGAAATGTTTTATCTCAGTGGAATAACAAAGATATAACGACACAATTTTATCCCTGCCAGATAGTTAAATCAGTGCTATGTTTGGCTCGTTTACAGGAGGCAGGTAATGCTGTCAGGGTTTAGCAAAAGGTCTTTAAAAAAAAGAAATATTTCAAGCATTGTCTTTTTAGCTTTAAAATTTTTTGCCATAATAAATCCTCCTAACAATATATATATATATATATATTTTTATTGGCACTGAGCACAGGTAACACCTGTTTTGAACATGAACAGAAAAAAGTCTAAATATGATCCATAAAGTGTGGAAAACTAAACCCATTTAGGAATATTGGGACATTTACATTAAAAGACAAACTCTAAAACTAATTCTTTGAAAGGCTGCATTTTTATTACGCAAGTATTTGCAAGTTAAGATCTTTTCATTCCAGGAAATTTCTGCTATAACTGGGCTCAGTTTCCAAAGACTGGATAAGTGAGACCTCAATAGTTTGTGGGGTAAATATCTGCATGTCTTATGTTTTTCCATTGTAGAAAGCCAGATAGCTGTTGAGTCGTACTCTAGTCGGTAGCAGGATTTTATCAACTAGAGTTTGTCGCACATTTGAGCAGAGACCTGACATGAGGAAAGTATGAGTATTGCGTGTCGTTCTGGAAGACCCTGTAGATGATGGACAGCAAATACTCCACACGATTAGATCAATTTCTATTTCACTCAATAAGATTTCAGCCCGCAAATCCTACAGGATTTTGTACTTTTTTTGTGCAAACAACAAACTGTCAGAGATGTAACACAAGCTACTGCTGTACAGCACAGGTGGCTGTGAGATTGATCACAATATTTCCATAGATCACATTTTAAGATGTTAGATTTGCTGATTAGCAGAATGGAACATGTCCCATGTTATTCTTTGTTTTATCATCAAGCAAAAAAAGCTCAGGTTTTGTTCAGTTCTACATTTGATCTTTTGCTCTTCTCAACCAGCCACACCTTCACCCGTGATCCTGTGTACCCTTGGAAACACTTTGAATCAGGGATGAGTTACGGTTTTAATCTAATCCTGATTTTCTCTTGTTTATTGTACTTAGTGAGGTAACTTTATCTTATCTTATTTATGTTTAATAAGACTATCTTGGATAATCTCCTTTAGTTTTCTTTTAATCTACCCTGAAGCTGCAGGTACCCCCCTTGTCAATGTCAAGACATAAAACAAATTCACACATTTTAGAAAGATCTTCATAAATTGCTCAGTTTTGTGGTTTGGCTGCCTAAAGTCTGACATTGATGGATCATCTTTATGTTATGGGCTGGCCACCTGTAGACAAGGAATGATAGAGATGAAGCTCTTATATTATTTTTTTTCTAACACTACTGAGATCATAAACTAAGGCCAACACAAACCTTTCTGAGAAAACTTAAGATTAAAAATCCTTCCTCCCACCAACCTCTGAACATACCAGACATTTGGTTTTGGGCCTGTTCAATTTGCTTCATTTCAATATAGTACTGTTGCTATTGTTATTTTAAAAAGGCCCTGCAAAGGATAGTGAGGGGTCATTGGATTAATCAGTGTGACCCCCAGTTCAAGAAAGTGTTAGCTGCAGGATCAGATGACCTGCTACCGTCAGACAAATTCTGCCACAATATCCAGAGCAGAACTAGATGGGTGCAGACGTTTCTGCTTCAAGCTGTTTAAAATGTCTCCTGCATTAAATTAGGGAACTTATTTCACATGTTCATCTAATTTATCAGATACGGATCTGATTTAGAAACACATATGGAAGTGGCATAGTTCAGATTATTTTGGAAGGTAAATGCATGTTGAATGTAGACCAACAGCTCTGGGGCAAGAGCTAAACAAGATGATTTAGTATTTGGTTGCTCTGCTCCTCAGCTTTGGAGCCAAGTCACTGAAAACTTAAAATGTGTAGAAATTGTTTAATTTAAGTCAAGGTTAAAAACATCTACCATTGTTTTACCATAAAGGCCAATTGGTATTCGCTGTATCTCTATCATGCCTTAGACATACATTTGTTTTAAAGTAGCATGTTTTCCATTCCTGGCACTGTGAATTCCCATGTGTCTAAATTTGATAACAAATCTTAAGAGTTTTTATTCGTTGTATTTTAAAGACTGTCTAAGTATAAACAGTCTCTTTAAATTCACACCACACTATTTTTGAAATGGAAATAATATTGATAAATTGTACATAAAGCAACAATAATAATCTGACAATGTCACCTGAGACGTAGCTTTGTCCTCTCAGACATAAACCGCCTAAATCATATAGCGACAGTTTTCAATAAGCTTGTTTTGCTTCTGTTAACAATAATTTCATGCTATATCTCTCCTAGCTTTTGATACTACTCGTGTATGACTCCATGCAGTTGTGGTAAATTACAAGGGGACAAAACTACAAAAAGCTATTTTCCCAATTCAGAAAGCTGTGAATGTTTAATGGCTACTGCTTAAGCTGCACCCTTCCTTGTCAGGGGTTATTGGAGCATTGAGGTCAAATAGAAGAAAGCTAAAGCTGTTAGTACAGTCTCTGTCTCACTGAGACCTAAATTATAAAGCCTAAAAACAGATTGCCAGTGAAAATCCTAATTATAGTGTAAAACTACATTTTTTTTCCCAAACAATTGACACAATTACTGTCTGATTTATTTTAAATCTCTTTTCTTTAAATCTGCTTCTGTGAAATTAACTAATAAAAACCACAAATTGAGTCAACACTAAAACTTTTTTTCTTTTAATTGGGAATGCATCATTAACACGTGAAACAACTATTATGAATTAACCAGTCATTTTTTATATTAACAGTAACAAAAAAGCTGAATAGAAACAACCAGTTATTTCCCACAAACACCAGATGCTTCATTGCTATAACAAGGACAAATCAGACCCTACATTTGCATTGGAAATGCTAATAATAAATCTGTGCAGCCAGCATCGAATGTTGTCTTATCAGCTCCTCCATTCTTCATTCTGTCATCGCATTTGACTAGCCCTAAACGTGAGTGATGGTCTGTCAGTTAGATTTAACCTTGACACGCTGAGTGCATCCTACAAAAAGAATCACTGCTCCAGATACAAGAGCACAAACAAATAAAACAAAACCTTAGATTTATATTTCAATCTGATTTTATAAACATGTGAAACCTCAAAGTCATTTCTCTTATCCTTCATGTACTTTCATTCTATCACTCTGAACACAATCATCTTTCAGCACACCAGCACTTTAAAACAGAAAGTCAAGGCAAAGTAAATATATAGGAATTCTGCACCCGGTTTAGCTCGTCTCTGCTTACGTGTATACATGGCCTTACTTTGTTACGGTTCATAAAGCATTTTAAAAGTTGACCTGACATTTTTAATCATTATTTTTAAATCTGCAGTAAAAGGTATGCTGTTTTTACTGCTTATACTTTGCACACCAAAGTCCATTTAGATAATTCGAATAATCATATTTCAAAAGAAAATAGATTGTTTCTAAACTTGCAGTGCTGATGAATCTTTT
Source organism: Jordanella pulchra (assembly GCA_034780135.1). Lineage (NCBI taxonomy): Eukaryota > Metazoa > Chordata > Actinopteri > Cyprinodontiformes > Cyprinodontidae > Jordanella > Jordanella pulchra. The sequence continues at coordinate 21,057 of JAUZNJ010064363.1, forward strand.
GCATTGGTTGAAGCTGACAAGGATGACCCACACCATCAATTATGCCAATAAATAATAAAGTTGGGAAACCATCAGATACTTTATTGTAGATACTAAGTTGACAACATCATTTCATAACAGATCAAAGACAAATTTATAAATCCTACTTAAACTGAAATGACTCAGGGCGAATCTGTGCAGCGTAGCAATGGAAAGCCTAAAACAAATGTAATTATGCAGACAACTTTATGTATTAAACCAACTCAACATTAAGGTCAGAATCTGTTTGGTTTTGACGCCCCCCCCCCCAAAAAAATGCAGGAAATGCTGCTTTTCTGCCGGGTCAGTAGAAGAGCTGATACGACAGTTTGCAAGCAGTGGCAGTTTTGTTTCTGTGTATATGATAGGCTGGGTGATAGGTACATGCATCAAATATTCATGACCTTGTCCCTGATGAATACTGTATATAAGCAAGATTTAGTCTGACTCCTGCTCAGTGCAGTCGGAGCAGAGCGTACATCAAATTGCGGGCCAGATCGAGCACATGAATACAAATCAGCTGAACTAGTCGTACACAGGTATTAACTTATCTCCAAGGTTGAAATCTGTTTTCTTCATCTTTTTGAAACAGATGCATGAATATTATCGAGGCACAAAACAGAACTCTGACATTAAGTTCGACTTCACAGCGCCTTGCAAGTTTCATACCCCTTAAATGTTATGATCACATACTTTAGTTGGCATGCAGCGTTTTAGGGATTATTTGCAAGAAAATTAAAAAAAAAAAATCATATTTCCCACCTAATTTAGCAGTTGTGTGATCCATTACATAAAACTACAACTAAATAGATGGAAAATTGTAGTTGCCATGTAAACAAATGGTGGTACATATTCAAGGGATGTTTGCAAGGCACTGTTTATGTAGCTGCAGAGTAAAGAAATAAAGTTTAAGCAGAAAGAAATCACAGTCAGTCCAAAATGGTTTATTTTGTAAAGGGGGCAGGTGGAGATGAGAAAACATGGTGTGCTACTAAATGATATATTCAAATGTACATGTAATTCAAAGGGTATTACAGTCAATATATCATTTACCTTTTTTTTTTTTTTCTCTTTTTCTTTTTTTAAACAGACGCATGAAGTCTTCACTCCAACATGGTTTCCAAATGTAAATGAATAAAAAGTTTATAATATTTTCAACATAAAAATACGCATCAAGACAATCCTTGGGGTGCTGAAATTAATTATAAAATGTTACATGCAAAATGAAGACTGATGCATTCATTTTCTCAAGCTGAAAAAAAAAACACAAAAGAACAAAACAAATGAACATGAGTAACTAAAACTCATTAATACAGATGACAATTTAAGGTGAATCCTTCTGCCCTTTTGTCCTCAAATAATTAAATCACATTAGCGGAGACGGCATTGTTTGAGTCTTTTATTCACTATAATATAGGTCAATAGGAAATATAAGAAACCGCTAGTAATGACAACTTGAGTGATCTTGGCTAGCCATTACAGACAGCACGTATGTGTTGAGATGCATTATGAAAATCACTACCCAAAATAAATTACCTTTGCCAAAACCTAACGCACAGACTGGTTGGAGGGAAGTGGGAGGGGAGTCGGTCTGGATGTAGGACCAACAGACTAAATGACTAGTCAAAACACACTGTGAACAAAGCTCCTCTGGATGTGTGGAGTCCAGAGGTATAGCTGTAGAGTGAGTATAAAGGTCCCAAAGTAGAAACTGCAGTCTTAACATGTGCCATACTTAAAATGTAGAGGAAAACACCCTTACACTCATCAATATGATGAGCAGAAAAGTCCCAAACCAAAGCTTTGAAGTCTTTATTTTTGCTATCAGGAGAGAAAAAAAAAATACTTGAAAACAAAAATAAAACACAAAACAGGAGAGGGAGGGAAGAAACGACTCCAGATATTACGCTGAATGCAGAGAAGATGAACTGCACAAGTTGGGTGAGACACTCCGGCACAGGGGGTTATTTCCTGGAGCTAGACTTCTAATATCCAAAAGTACTGGTCTGGAGGACCCATATTGGTCAAGGGCTGTCCATGAAGATGCCTACAGCAAAATACCTCAGCAGCGGCATCTTAGCAGGCTGTCCAAGAGTGACGCTATGTGCTTCCGGTTGCCTGGTTCTCACCTCCATCTGAATTACCTGCAGGAGAAGAATGGAAATGAGTGGGCAAGTCACTCTGAGGAAGAAAGATGTCAATATATCAGCTCAAACCCAGCTTCCAAACAGAATATTGTTCTATACAAGTTGACAGCCATAAATATATGCGAGCTGTTTGTCATGAGTACATTTCAAACGAGACAAGAAATGAAATTCTTACTAAGAATGCATGTACTTCCCTCTAAGTCGCTTCAGGAATGTAAATCAGATCAATAAAACAGGATCTAAATGCAATAAAACAGCCAGCTTCTTGTCACTGAATGCCTGCTGTCTTTCCTACAATGATTTACACAATAACATGGTCACAAAATAATCACTTTAAAACACATTTCTAATGATTTGTAAAATTGTCTTAAACTAGATTTAGGTTTTTCTATCAGCTGTAGGTTTCAATAATCAATCTTTAATATGTTAGAGAGTGGAATAAAATTATATTTTATAAATACTTTACCCTCTAAAACCAAAAGACTGAAATAAATTTGCTCCTCAACTATATACTAATTCACAGAGATCATCTGTGTGGTTCAGCTAACATGTTAGTGTCATTTCTGAGGCATCTGTACAAAAAACAATTAGCCTTTTTTCCATAACAAGCTATAGTAAGCAGCACCGAAAAACACTCCTACACACTACTATAAAAATATTATCATCATGAACAATTACTGGCTATACATTTTTATAAATATCCATCTATCTCACATAAAAAGCTTCACCTCTAAATGTTTATTTTTTCCTGTACCTAAAGCTCCATCTCTACATTCACACTGGATGCATAAACAACATTAAGAGAGTTTTAACTTGACTCATTAATTCTGGTCCTTAGACTTATGAAAGTCACTGCTATGTAAACATCCCCTTTACTCCAAGTGCCCAAAACACACAGTAAATTGACACAATTATTTCCCTCCTTGTAAAGACAAAACAATATTTACTGCTGCATCTCACTCTGTTTGGAAAAGCTATCTAGTGAAATGCTTTACAATGCTTTGATTGTTTTGTATTTGTCACCAAATACATGAAAAACTTAAAAGAAGTCAGGAAATCACTGACTTGCAGCAGGAGTGGAGGCTGCAGCGGAGGCAGAGCCCTTGTCTTCCTCGTCGCTGTCTTCCTCGTTGGACTGCGGCACCTCAGCTTCAGGGATACTTGTTGCCGGGGCCTCCGTCTCCTGCTCCGCCCTGCTCTTCAGAGCTAGAATACGATGATGTAACGCTGCAGCCAGCTGACCTATGTCCTTCGAGCTACCCTAAAGAAGTCAAATACAAACAGGAAAATGGATCTAAGGAACTTTGAAGCTACATGTACTGTCGATACATTCCTAGGTGCAGATGTTTCAGATTTAAAGTCTGTCTGAACCATAAGCGTTCTGCTCTTTAAGCCACTGGAGACTAATGTTAAACATCTGGGCAAAGATGTTATGGAGCTTAGACGGCTGGAAAAACCATTATTATACAAGAGGAAGCAAAATAAGCAAATATATAAAAAGTGAGCAGAGCAAAAGGTTAAATTTGATGAAGGTTTTTAGGTTAATTAGGTGAGGCACAATGATATTCACCTGGAAATTAGCACAGCACTATAAAAACAAAACAGCATTAGGATCATTTTAAGTAAATACAGATCAGGAAATATAGTTTTCCAACACTAAGATAACAGTCAGCAAAAAAATGTTAGACAAACATTTGTAATTAAATATAGATTAAATACTTTACTTTTCTTTAATAAACAAGTACCACTCACTGAAAAACTAAGTTCTGCAAACATCAAAATATTTTCACACAGCTGGTGCTTGACTTTTTATGCTTCTTTAAAAAATATATATGAATAACAGTTTGTATTAAAAATATGTTAGACTTGAAATAGAGATCCATTAATCGTTCCAACAAACCCAACCTAAAAACCAATATGGCTGCCCTCCGTGTAAAACAGAGAGGTGATCAAATAAACTGATTAATTACGCCTCTGATTTCTGCAATTATCTTACAGAATCATTTCAACATCAATTAAACATTCATTCATTCCTTGCTGTTAGCTTGCATCAATTCAAGCTAATGATTTAGTGTTTTATGATACATACTGATATCAAGAAGACCTTGACCCCCTGGTCCTCTGTGTCCATGGCAGTGATTCTCACACTCTTTTCGCTGGCCTTGTCCACCTGCATCTGGGGCCAAAGTTTTGTATTGAGGATCAACCGCAGGCTGCCCTGTGTCCTCATTACTGCAAACATTACGGGAAACAAGAGAAACATTTCAATACTGAACTACTGTATATAGACCAACTTGTAGAGTTTTTGTACTACTTGTCCTTAAAGACTTCCTGTTATAAAAGCTAAAACAAACACAGTTAAGAATCAACCATAATTGTAATCCAGTTTAAGATATTTTGTTTTTGCTTGTATTTTACATAAACTCAATGGAGACACTTTAAATGAGAAAATACTCTGATACTCTGTTTAAATTCCTGGCATTTATTAAAAATACTGATGTAAAATCTTAGAAATGATGAGTGATTTAGCGCCCCCTTGTGCTGTGTGTAGAGTATAGCAAAAAAGATAAAAACTGCTTTTTCAAGCCTTCACCTTTATCTTACATTCTTACTATCAAAATCAATTCGTACAATTAAACTGCACTTTTTCGAAATGTATAACATTTTTTTTTGTAACAGCGTTAATGTTCTTTTCTACTTTGTGTTCACCTAGACGAGACTGTAGCGTGCCATCCTCAGTTGATGCCATATCATTGAGTCTCAGCAACCCTCGACCTCTCTCTATCCACGACTGAGCAGTCTTCTCAAAAACATACAACTTGCACTGCATCTGTAGTTTAAAAAAAAGGGGGGGGGGGCAAAACAAAACTTAGTATAGATCACTTAGTATTATGTTGATTATTTACTGTATTATGTTGATTATTTACTGCATCTGTTGAAACTCGTGTTTTACCTGTAAAACATTGCTTTCTGACTCCTCCCCGGTTTTCACATCGACCTTCTCTAAGATGCACTTCTTGGCTGTGGCTTTGGTGTACGCTGCAGCAGATTCTGCCAAAGACTCGGACACGCTGTTTGCTGTTGAAATGAAACACAGGAGAAAATGTTTTTGTTAATTGAAGATTCCCTCATTACCTAAAAAAAATATTAATTCATCCCTAACATGGAAGCTAAACTAATTTTTATCAGACCATTTAGACAAAACATAAAATAAAACATACCCAGAACAAAAAATATATATATATAATTTACTGAACTTTTCAGTCACATTACAGTAAACTAATCCATTTCATTCTGCTTTTCTTTTTTGTGATTGACCTCGACAGCCTAGAAAATGATTGTGACAATATTGTACGTTCCAGACACAGCTGTAAACCTACAAGATAAGGTCATCTAGCAACACTGACAGACCAGGCAGAGAGGACAATAACTAAGTAAGGAGCCAATGGTAACTCTGGAGGAACTGCAGCGATTGGGAGCAAGAGTTTCTACACTGTTTCCAGGCCTACAAAATAGAACCTGAAACCTTGCAGGCAAACATGTGGTGTGTACTGGGGTAGGGGGGTTAGATCACACCATAGGGGGTAAAGTGCTCTGTTTCATATCTCATAGTAATAAAGCTGAAAAGTATGAGAGTATTTTACCCTTATCTGGGGTTGTTTCCTGCGATGAGGGCTCTGAAGCAGGAGCAACTGGAACCTCTTTAGTTTCCTCATTTGAAGCCTCACCCTTTGGAGGACTCTGGAAGGAAGGAAGGAAGGAAGGAAGGAAGGAAGGAAGGAAGGAAGGAAGGAAGGAAGGAAGGAAGGAAGGAAG
>JAUZNJ010064374.1:0-20235 GCA_034780135.1 Jordanella pulchra
GACTGGGGTTCAAGGAGACAGAAGCAGACATAAATAAAGAAGCAGAGATATAAAAGGTAACTGTTAGCTAGCTCCACAGGCGGCCCCGTCAGGAAAGACACAACCGGACATTTTGCTCACCAGGTTTGTTTTTGTAGATAACGTGTGTGGAAAGGCATGCTTTGTGCGTATGCAGGTTTTCTAGAGGAGACCCCTGCTGTGGTTCCTGTGCCCTGCAGGTCCACTAACTCGCCATGGTGCTGAAACACGGGCTGTTTTCAGTTGGGAGTCCATTTCATCCGTTGTTGGCCTTATTCACCAGGTGGGAGCTGTTCTCAGTCCAGGAGAGGTTGGAGGAGGTATGGAAACTCAGGAACTGGATGCTGTTCACTCACTCCATCTCGTTCTGTATCCACTGAGGACCATGTTTAGTTCTCCTAGATCTCCTCCTGTACTCCTCCATGACTACAGGTCGTTGCCAGCCTCGGCCTGGTGTTGAGAAGGTTGTTGTTCCAGGAGCAGAGTAGAGCAGATCAGCCAAAGTGGTGGAGCTTCATTGGCAGCATGTCTGGAGGGACTGACCTCCTTCTCTGTCCTCTCCAGGCTCTGCTGTAGTTCGGTTTTAACAGTGTCTAGTCTGTACTGTCTAGCTATGCTGGTTTCTTTTCATGAGTGGATAGCCTAGTTTTTCCTCATCTGGTTCACTTGACCAGGTGATTTGCCCCTTAGCAGCTGGAAGTGCAAATAATTTGCTGTCTGCCCTCTGACTTTAACTTTCTGGACCTGGATTTCCACCTCTAAGGGCTTTGCAGCAAAATTTGATTTCCCTTTTTTCTTTCTTCTAATGGATTCCTGATCATTGAGGAAAGTGAAGACCTGCTTTAACGTTGAGATTTTTTAACAATATTTTAGGAGGTGAAAAAAAGGATCTCAAGTTTTCATTGTGATTAATTTGGCAGAGACACAAATTAATCAGTTGTTTCTATAGAAACATTTAAACGTGTGGCTTTCTGAGATCTAGCTTGTGACTGTTAATGGTGACCTGGGAGTTTGAAACACTTGATCCGGTTTAACTTTAGGGTTTATTACTTGTTCACTCAGGTTTGCTTTAAAAAATGTTAACAATTTTTGATCAGAAAATATTTTTGGTGACACTGGATGCTCCGAGTGACATTTAAAGTTAACATGTCAACATTTTGTTCTTTGTCTATGAACTATTGATGATGCCTTCACTTCTATCTGGAAAATAGAACTTCACAGATTTCCTAAATCTGTGAATCTAGACTGCTCCTGATTTCTAAGTAGAACCCCCCCCCACACACACACACATCTGTTCTGTATAATCAAACCCGAGTGTGATAAATATAGACTCCCCCATTAGGCTGCATATTTTATGGCAGCTGATGTGCAGTGGGTGGGTGGGTGGGGTGGTCATGGTGGGGCATTTCTTTGAGTCACAGCTGGTCAGGAGCTTTTATTTCTGCTCCCAGCTGTCCTGCAGTAGCTGGCTCCCCTCCCCCAGGACGCACACCCTGGTATTTGGAGGCCGGCTGTAGTCGGGTTTGGCTGTGGTTCCATTACTGGCTAAAGTGGATCCACACCCAAACCATCCGATCATTCTTACATTACTTACGTTGCATCAAAAATGTCTTTCAGATATCAGCCGTCCTCCATTGTGTCCTTTTATGAGGCGTATTCTTCATTTGAGAAAATGTGACTTTTGCTAAATATGTGCTTAGAAAGCTGAAGCTCTCCCCACAAACATGAATGTTTTCATTGAGGGTTTATTTAATACATCAACACAGAGAGCAGCGTTTGTATGATGGGTTTAGATAACTGACTCTAGTTAAATGTTAAATAATGGTTCATTGGAGTGAGACATCTGATCTAATCTGCTCAGACGATGTTTTATCCAAACCAGGCGCATGTCATAAAACGGTGCCAGATGTTCTTTTAAGGTACATTCACACCCAGAGCGGGTTTTACAGAAGGATTCCCATTGATATAACCTTGTACATAACCCATTAATACCTGAGACCATCTTGCACTGCTCTTACTTTGCAGTCTTGACTTCCTTAAGAGTTAAGAAAATTCAGTCGGGGACTAGATGTGGCAGCGAGCTACAGTGAAGGAGGGCAGCAGTTAGTAGGACAGACAGACGCACTGCTGAAGGTAACCATCATCCCAGAGACTGAACACATACTGGTTTAGTCGCTGGGAATCTGGTGAACCTGGGAAGGCAGACAGCTTGTTTTGTTTTACTTTCTAAAACGAGAAACACTTTCTAATCCTTGTCCGCCATGATGAGGTGAATCCAGCGACCAGCAGACTCCATGATGTAGGAGCCTTTCGGTGTGAAAGGCTTTCACAGCTCTCGCTGGTCACAAGCAGATGAACTTGATAAAAGCTTTTGCGTTCAGCGTGAACACAGTTTTAAAAATGTACAAAATGGATAAATAAATAGGAGTAAAGTTGGAATGCCAGAGCAGCAGGTGATTTGATAGAACGGAGAAATAAAAAGTTTAATTTACAGAGATGCGACCGGCTGGCAGAGGTTGCCCCTCAGGAGCAGCTGTGGAGCTAAAGAGTCATGTTTGCTTATTTTTTGCAACTGTTAATTTTATATTTCTAGATTATTTTCATATTAAAAGAATCTGAAACAACCTAAAACATTGTTCTATTTGTACATTTATTTATCCAATGGAATCTGATTCTGTTGAGATTTAATACCAGGGACTTTTTCATGTTAATGTTTTTTAAGCCTTTAAACTTTTGGATTTTTTTAAATTTTCCTGTGTATCGATACCAAATTTGAAATGTTCGTATCGTGACAAACAGTGGTGTTAACGGGGGGGTGGCCAATCTGTGCTGGTTTTTTCCCACCCTGCCCTTTAAAACAGTCTGGCCTTTCTACTGGACCCAGGTGAGGATTGGACCATGGTTGTTATCTATAGAGGAGGGCTGCTGTGCCACACGCCTGCACTGAGTGCATCCCAGGACAGAGCTTGGCTTCCTAATGAACCTTCCATTAGCTGTAGATCAGCTGGGGTTGTTATCTGAGCCTCCAGAGGACGGAGCTGAGGTCTATGCCAGGAAAAGAGCCTGAGCATGATGTGTTTAAGAGTCTGCTGGTTCATGTGTTGATGATCACAACAGCCGCTGCAGAATAATGGCTGGATGTCCTCACTGCAGGACCTCAGTCCTAACAAAGCCTGAGGTCAGAGATGGAGCTGAGTGGTCACCAACCAGCTGCTGCCTCTGCTGTGCTGCAGACCCTGAATGGCCCAATCTCTGAGAAAAGCAGCGTCTCTGCAAATGATGCCAGAAGACCAGAAGTTTATATTATTTTTGCAGATCTTACAAATGAACTTCCAAAATACAAAGTGCCAGTGATAAAACACTCTTCATCTGCTGCATCGCTTCAAACCATGTGGCTTTGGAGTCGAGGCAGTATTCATCATCCAGTGACCTGAACATGTTTACTGCCGGGTTCTGGAAGGCCACATGTGTGAACATAACTATAAATAAACTCATCCGTTCACTTGAGTAAAAACAAAGATCCTTTTACTTTTTAGGATTTTTACTCCACAGTTTTAATTCTTTTGTCTTTTAGAGACTAAAATATATTTATGTCAACTTCTCAGTAGTTCTGCTTTTGTCTTCATATTTTTAGTTTTAAGTGTGATTCTGGAATAGCCTTGTCCAGGGGGGGCTCTCCGGGCGCCTGGCCCTCCTCCAGCTCTGGGCAGGGAGCGTCTCAGGGAAATGCAGAGCTTTACTTGATGTCATGACCTGACAGTCTAGGGTTTGCTGCCTTTGGGGTTCAGCACTGGAAGTAGATCAGCCTGTGGCTCAGTGCCTTTGTTATTCAGCAGTATCTATCAGAATGCCCTTTCAGATAGAAAGCGGGTGGGTTGGGGGTTGAATTTACTGCAGAGCCTTCTGGACGGGCAGCAGGCTGAAACACAATGAAACATCTGTGAGGGGAGGCTCCCATGTTGACCATTTCAACCCGCCTCCACTCACCATCTCCTGAGCTGTGCTGTCTGTCAGAATCTGCTGTGGAAAAAAAGCTTAAACTTTTCATCATGTTAGGAATACGTTGGCGTGGTTGGAGGAGACCATTTTTAATACAATGTGAAATTGTTTAACAGTGGGTTTTAAACAAACTTAAGTTGTTTTCTAATTGTTTAAAGTATTTGACACGTCCAGCTCTCGGTTACCTCTGTCTCCCACTGTCCCTGTTTCTCAGCACGTGTGGAAGCAGAGTTTCTCCTGCTAGTTATCCCAAACACTGATAACCAAGTCCCTGTTTAAACCCAGACTCCTGTTAAACACTGCTTCTGCTTGTAACGGCACTGTAACATGCGTAACTCAGCAGATTTATTTATATGGTGCCACTTTAGAGCGCATTTACAGAGACTATGCAATCAAACCATACTTGGTCAAAAGTTTTTTAAGGAAACACAGCTGATGGCATCCAGTCATTGACTTTGCAGGATTCCCCCCCTTCTGGATGACAATGTAGCAACAGTAGACATTAGCTTGCAATGTGTCTTTCACTCTAGAGCAATCCCTCACACCGAGCATGCATGCAGTGAGAGTGGAGAGGAAAACTCTACTTTTAACAAGAACCTTCCAGCAGAACCAGACTTGGTGTGGGCATTCTGCAGAGGCTGACTAGTGGTTTAAGCAGACAGAACAACGTAGAAGGACTGATCTGTTCATGTTTTCTATGCTTTTAGAGTACAGAATACATTATGGATCAACTGGAGGTTTTGTGAGCTTCCTCGCTCTAAAGAATTACAGTAGTCCAGCTTTGGAGCAGAAAAATTTCTTAGCATCACCAATGAAAGAGATTTCTCATTTTGGAATATTCAGCAGATAGAAGAACATTCCAGAAACCTGTTAGATATGGGATTTAAACAAGTCCTGATCAAAGATAACAGCAAGGTTGATTTTTGATTTTGTAAAGTGGCTTTAAGTTTTGAAAGTCAATTATAAACACATTATCATTATTATTAGACTATTAGTAGAAAGTTGACGTTCCTCTAACTCAGGGGTGTCAAACTGGTTCCAGAAAGTGTGGCTGCTGGCTTTCTGTCCAACCAAGCAGCAGCACACCAGACTATAGTCATTTAAGTCTTCAGGTTAAGACTAGACTGACTTAATGAGATGAATGGAGTCTGGTGTGCTGCTGCTTGGTTGGACAGAAAACCAGCAGCCACACGGCCCTTTCTAGAACCAGTTTGACACCCCTGATCTAACTGCTGTCCAAAACAATCCAATGTCTCCGTTTACAGGTGAATGTCTACGTGCTGGGAAAAACCTTTCTCCTGCTGTCCAGAGAACTTTGCATCAATGCTCCAGCCATAGGTATTGATTTTCACTTTATTTTCTACTAATCTTTGGTTATCTTAAACTACACTGTCGTTCAGTTCTAACAAAATGTGATCTGGAAGGAAAGATGCTTTTTTTTCCTCTCCTAATAGAAATGTTCGGTGTGCAATAGGTACTATACAGGTGTTTATCAAGGAAATATACGAATCCTCCAGAGTTTCTGGTCCTGATGTTGGGTGGGCTTGTTTTTAGCTCCATGTTGGTTTATTACCACAACAAACCCAAAGTTTCTCAGTCAAACAGGTCGTCCTCGCAGCCATGTGGACTAAAACAAAAAGCTTCTCACCAGCCTTGTGTTCTAATAAAACATCATTTTCCAAAAACTGATTGACATGAGGTGGCAGCCAGTAAATATAGCTTTAGAGCGATGGGCGGGACTTCAGCCTTCATCCTTGGTCATTGATGGGATGAGATTCGTGGAAATTGGCTCACACTGTGAGAAATGATGCACTTTTGTCCCTTTTCATTAAAAAAGTAATCTTGAAAGAAAATTTCCAGGCTACAAAAACAGAAAGTGTGTTTTTGTTTTTTTATAGTCCAATAAATGTTAAAATAAGGATAAAAAGATTTGGCACATTTAAACAACGAGTAGTTAAAGGTCTGTTGTGGTGACATACCTTCTGATGTCACATTTTGCACGTTACAGCATCAGGAGCAACAAGTGTGGTAACTTACAAGCTAAGTATGGCGTGGCAGTGGTTCAGGAATATTATTTATTGTTCTATGAGAATAAAACACATTTGTTAACATGATTGAACTGCTATGATTTAAGTTGTCCAGCAGTCGGTGTTTAGATGTTTATTATCAAGAAGTAGAAGTCCTGCTAATCCTTCGGCTGACAGGGGAGGAAGTCCAATCCAGCCCCCAAACCTTTTCTAGGGATTCAGTTGAAGTTTTAACTATTTATATCACCATTGCTTATGCATTTCTTTTGGCCACATAATGTTGCATATGAGGCTGGATGATTGAAGATGGTGGTAGATCGAGGGCCGTTATGCTTTTCTCTCTTGGTTCATATTCTCACTCTTTTGGGCAATATTCCAGTATTGATGGGCTGAACTACCACAAACACCAGAAAGTTAGATTTTATCCCACTTGAACTTCAGCAGCTCAAAGATGTCTGGACCTTCTGTGGCCTGAGAGACAGAAGACACAAAAGCATAAACCAAAACCAGGTACGCTGAGAAGGCTGCAAGTTAAAACATACTGTCCTCTGGCTTTTTAGCTAAAACCAGTTTAAAATATAATGAAGTTTCATCACCATCACTTGTTCATGGGTTTGGGTTACTGTAAAGAAAGGGTTAATGGAAAGAGTTTGATGCTTCAGGGTTTGAAAGACGCAACTTCTCCACGTTTGAAGTCTAATCCTTCATAAAATCCCTTGATCACCCCTTTAATAAAAACAGAATTGCTGTTGTTGCTGCATCACTGCACCAGAAAGATGTTTGCTTGTCAACTTTTATTATTTTTTGGGGCGTGCAGGTGGTGCAGTGGTTAGCGCACACGACCCATGTATGGAGGCTTTAGTCCTCGACGCGGGCGACCCAGGTTCGAATCCGGCTTGTGGTCCTTTCCCGCATGTCCCCCCCCCCTCTCATACCCCCTTTCCTGTCAACCTACTGTCAGAAAAACGAGCCACTAGTGCCGTAAAAAGCTTTTATTTAATTTATTTTTTAGCTCTGTTTTCAACAGAACACGTTGATTCAGCATCAAGCTGTCAACAGTTGTATTTTATAAAAAGATGAGATGTCTGAAGTAGTCCTCTGAATGGAAACCAATGTGTAAACAGAGCTTTTTATTTCTTATTGTTTTGTATTTCTAATCAGAACTTGTGGTTATTGTTGCTTTAACTAAAGGAACAACATTGCATCAAACTTCATCTCAGATCCGTCTATAGTCTCTCCAGGTTTGGACTAGAGCTCGATTATATAGGCACAGTATGAGTGTCATCTCCACAGCAGATGCAGCCCATTGACACAGCAAATAACTTCAAATCAGCACTTAAATAAAAAATAACATTAAATTAAATAGAACAATTCTTTAGCTTTTATCTTATCATTTAGTGTGACATTAACAAAGTGGTTCAATGCTACATTAGTTTGAAGGTAAAAGGCCACAACAGCAGTCAGGAGCAGCTCAGGCGTAGAAGAGCAGCTCTGGGATCTGTCCTCCCTGAACGCCTGTCCCATTGGTGCTATCCGAGGAGCACTGAAACTGAAACGTCACCTTCCCACACTGCACCTCAGTCATGCCCTCCTGACCAAAGTAGCTAAGCTCGTTGCCGTCCAGCACGGCGCTCACCGTGTAGAACGTGTCCTGCTCTACCTGGACTGGATGGTCGAACCACACGGGGAAGGTGCTGCTCGAGCCGTCCGACACAAACTTGGTGATGTTCTGCGCCAGGATGGCCCCCTGTCTCTTCAGCTCGATCTTAACACTGTATTCAGCCTTGCCACCACTTGACCCGTACATCCCAAGACCGGTGATGAAGATCCTCTTGTCCACTGCGAACTGGATGCTGTCGCATCGGCCCCGGTAGCACCACTGATTGCTGCGGTAGGCCGAGGACTGAAAGCGGTGACATCTCTGAGGGGCAAGGCCCTTCCTCGGCGTCGAGGGGAAGTCCAGCGCGGGCTTTTTGGATGCGGTGTGCCACAGGAAGACATTGTGTGTCTCCTTCAGGGTCAGGATGTCGGATTGTGCCACTATATCGGCAAACTGTTCCACACTCATGGTGGGAATCCGCACCAAGAACAGCGCTTTGCCCAGTACGTCTCTTTTGTTGAGGGTGCTGGGTCCCAAACCTCGTCTTCTGCATTCTGCCGCTGCCCAGTTCATTGCTGCCTCAAACACCACCACCTCCTCTGTGTTGAGTGTTTCCCTCTGTAAGATGAGCTCCAGCGTCTGTCGGTCAATGTCACAGAAACCGTCTGAGAGCAGCGCCATCTCAGCCTGAGCGTCAATGACCTCCCAGCAGCGCTGCGTCAGCTCGGGCTCCTCGAACAGGCAGCTTTGGGAGAGCAGTACGCAGGCATTCTTGGCCTCCAGGCTCGTCTCCAGGAAGGTGATGCAGGCCCTGGCCAGCGCCGGGACGATGTACTTCTTGGCAGCGTACAGAGTGGCCAGCACCGTGTCCGCCTCCAGTTCAGTCTCATCGCTGTACAGGTACCTGAGAGCAGAAAACCACAAGAAAGGCCAAAAAAAAATAGGATTAGATGCATTTCAATAAATAATTTAACAGTTATTCATTTATTATCTTACATTTTTAACTCATTCATCCCACAAAGAAACTGTATAGCTACTGAAAATAGGAATGTGCACAATATGTTTATTATTTTCTCTAAAATGTCCAACATAAGCAAGCTTGACAGAAGCCCGCTGCACCATCTTTTCTATCCCACACAGAGCGCCAGCTTGATCTGCTAACAGACCCATGCCCAGAGTCGGTCCTTGAGGGCCGCTGTCCTGCAGCTTTTAGATGTTTCTCTGCTTCAGCTCAGCTGACTGATGATTGCAGTTCAACAAAAGCCTGTTAATCAGCCATCAATCCTGCAGGAGAGCGGCCCTCCAGGACCGACTTCGGCCACGCCTGCTATACGAGCTTTGTCAGCAGGAGCTGTTTCCATCCAATAACAATTTTGAGCAAGTTTTTAAAAGTTTCAACAAGAAAAAACAAAACCCCAGATTGCGCCTGTTTCCATCCACTGGAGCAAAACTGTCTTTTATTTAGCTGCCGCTTGGCTGCCGTAAACAGGAAGTAGAGGATGCAAACTAGCTAATAGTGCAGCAGCGTTCTAATGAACGTGTTCAACCCAGCAAGTTGAATTTGCTTTATCATGTCAGCTGGCATCAGTGATGGTGCACTGGCAGGGGAAGCAGCTGGCCAGTCATAGCAGGGGCACGTCTGCCACATCATTTGTTTCCATCTCCTCTTTTGCAAAAAAGTCAAAAACCACCTCAAGCGAGCAAAATGTATTAAGTTGATTGGGATTGTACTGTTTCCATCAAGCAGTTCTGATGCTTAAAAAACCAATGGAAACGTGTTTAACGTTCATTGAAGGGCAACATGTGCAGCAGCTGAGTGCTAAACTTTTCATACAGTTTCCCATGTTCTAGTTATTTTCATGTAGTCGTAGAATCCGTCGTTGTTTAAAGTACTTTAAAGTTTGTTTCTCACCAGTCAATCTTAAAGTTTATAGTTTTTAAATTGATAAGTTTTTCTCAAACCTGTCATCGTTGATTATTTTCCGTTTAAAAAAGTCACTTGTTCAAATCTTTTCTAACAAGCAAATTTGCTAAATAAATCAAGTGTGTATGATTCATGTTGATACTGTATCAGGTCACAGGAACAGCTGTATTAAAATGTGCCTTATTAAAAACATAAAATCTGTGTGTTTATAAACTGAGCTTTAGGCGTTTATCATCAAATGCTGAGATTATCAATCATCTTGCACCATTTTACTCGAAGCTGTTGCCTCCCTAGAATTAAAGGCTAAATGTTTAACGCTAACAATGGTAGACCTCGATTTTCTATTTAAGTTACAATAATCCGAATGCACATAAATAAATCTTTAAAATACATAATTTTGTGCCTGACCAGCTTACATTTTGAAAAAATGACATTCAGGCAAAAGGAGATGAGAATCAAAGACGAATCCAAAGCTTTCGACCTTTGCTTCAGGAACTTTCACCAGAATTTAATACAATTCAACTGAAATATGCTTTATTTATCCCAAAGGAAAGTATCATTGTTTGTAAGGATTACAAACATACTTATTAGTATCAGTCAGTGACACGGAGCTATTCAAAACTAGCAAGCTAAATATACACAAGCTGATAACTGTCCAACCTCTGCGGTTAATATCTGCAATACACTGAAGGGAAAAAAGAAAAAGAAACCCAGCAATTACAGAGCATAATGCTGCAGCTCTACTCCCCCCCGGCTTTGCCTCTGCTTAGCTTCAGATGAGTAATGATGCTCTTTGAAGTGACACTGACTGAGCTCTGTGATGTGGGCCTCTGGCTGGGCGTGGAAAGAGTTGGTGTTTGGCTTACTTTAGAAGAATTAGAAAAGCAGCAGGTTCCACATCTGGGATGTAGATTTCAGACTCCTTCTCTGCCAAATCGCCATAAAACATGGCACAGAAGACGGAGCTTCCCACGGCCAGAACGTACTGGGAGAAGCAGGAGACGCACGGATCAGATCAGGTTGTTGTTGCAAATATGAATCCAAACAAAATCTGATGTCATCATTGAACAAACCTTATGAGCTGGTATTTTCTGTGACGCTCCCAGCGGCCCAACAATAAAGTGAACATCAGCCATCAGCTCATTGTTGAACATCAAGGCGTTCCTAAAAAACAGAAACAAGTTTCACCAGTAGGTCCCAGGATGGAGCTTGTACAATAGTGTTAGACACTAGTGGGCTTCACTGTTAGTGCTGCCTATATTAGGCACTTCCTGTTTCCGGGCTACACTAGTAAACATCGTTATTAAAGTGAGTGAATAGCAGAGTTCTGGTGTTTATATGCAACAGTCCTTCAACAGGAACCAGTCGTGTGTTTTTAAACAGGGATGACAGTCCTAGTGTTTGAGGTATATGGTGTAAATGAGCTGGATTTGTTCCTGTGTGTGAGTGGATCCACGGATCCTGTGTGAGGCCACCTCTCTCTGAGCGTGGGGTGGCTGCCCGGCTCTCTGCTGCTGCTGTTCCCGGTCTGCTGCTGGCTGCTCGGGCTGCTGGCGGTGCCGCGGGATCCGCCGGGGCTGCTGAAGCCGCCGCCGCCGCTCTTGGTGGCGCAAACCGCCGCCTTGTTTTTCACCGCCACCGGAACCGCGGTGCCGTCGGCTGAGTTGTTGTTGTGGATGGCTGCGGAGAAAAGCTCCGCAGCCATCTTTGTCGTCTTGTTTTCCTTCTGGGCGCTTGAAGAGGACAAAGTCAGAACTTCGGAAGATTCTGGGAGCTTCTTTGGCTTTTTCAGTATTTCTGGAAGCAGTAACAAATAAGTTAAACACCTCATGATCCGGCCATGATGGAGGGAGCTACAGTGTGCCGGTGGCATCGGCACAAACGGGCTCTTCCCGTTGATGCACCGGAGTACTTTCCCAGACTGTGGGACTAATGCCTGTTATTTTCTAACTTTAAAACGTCATCCGATAGGCAGGAACATAAACATCCGGTTTAATGGTTCCCGTAGTTCTCATATCGTTTCCTTGGTGTTCGGCTCATTGATCCGGATCCTCCTCTGATCCGGTCCAGGTCCTCCTGACTCTCCCAGCTGGTCTTTGTGTTATTCCTCCAAACACCACGCCATCCTGTCACCGCATCTCTTTGATTGTTACTCTTCTTGCGTGTTTTGGCTCTGCTCTCCTGCTTTCCTTTATTTTCTCGTCCTGATCCCTTCAGACGCTCAAAGCTTGCAGAGAACCAATCACATGAAAGGAGAGGACTTCTGCTCCTCCTCCTCCTCCTCCTCCTCCTCTGGCTGCTCAGTAAGTTGAAGCCTCAGGGGCGGAGGAAGTGGGGGGGCACTGTTTATGGGGACTGCAGAAAATTAGGAGAAAAGACAAACAAAGCACAGATTTTTTTTTTTATCATCAGAATGTATGTTTTATATTTAAAGAGGTAGAACTCTATTTAAATCTTTGATTGGGGGGGGGCATACATTATGATTTTTTATTTTTTTTGCCCTTTTTGTCCAAATTTTTCAGTCCTGTGAAAATTTTACGGATCAGACGAGTTTAGGCCTCATCGTGCATCGTGTCGGCGACCACCTCCCGATCAGGACCCGTAAGGTCGGAGAGAATCCGACATGTTTGAAATTCAGTTGGTCTTCATAAGCTGATCCCGCCGATGTTTCTGTTGCAACAACTGAAATTCTTCTTCTCTGATTAAAGACCTAGGATTGACGAGTCCGACCAGCACCATCTCTCAGCACCGAGTCCGTCTGGTTTGTGGACCTAGTGTGTGAGCAGTTAGATCGCATTGTATAGTGTAAGAACTTTTAAACCCTGCGGTGTCGTCAGATAGTTTGAGCTGTAGCTGAGTACAAAGATGGAAAACATCGTATGCCCACCCTTAATTACGTTAGTTGTAAGTAACTGATATCACAGTTAATCGCATTTGAATCAGTGTGAGCAAAACTGACAAGCTTCTATAGTTCAACACCCTTTTTATTGAAAAAATAAACACATGGGCACAGAAAAAGCAAACCTGTTCTTATACATTATTTAAGCTATGCAATCATCAGATTGTTTGAAAGTTAGTTGATATTTTATGCAGCTTCTCTGAAAACCAACTTCTTTAAATGTGTGAACTGAACAGTGCATGAACAGTAATTATAGCACAACTCCTTTCACTGAATGTGGTAAAACATAGAAGTGTTGAACATAAGCAGAAGTTAAAGTTTTGTTTCTATTCCTGACAACAGAACGATGAGAGCAGAGCTTTGCCTGAAGCATCAACATCTGTCCTTCAACATGCATCATCTAAGGCAATAAAACATCTATATCACTGATTCTACTTTCCCTCCGTAAACCAGTTACCAAGTCAACCACTTCATATTTGTTTTACCAGGAAGTAGTTTGGGTTTTCCAGACTGGGTCTTATGTTTGCTGTGAAGCTTGTGATTGGGTCAAACGTCGGCTGGCTGGAGAATTTTGTCATTATCGTTTGGGGCGTCTGTTTGCTGCAGCCTGATTTCTTTGGGGTTTTTTAATGTTTGGATTCTCCCATTGGACCAAAACTTGTGATGCTGCTCGACCATCAGATTTACGGATGTACAAGAACAGCAATACTTTATTACATATTTTAAAAAGCTATTAACATGTAAAAACATTTCCCCTTGTGTTGGTTGTGATTGATTTTTGAACATAGTGGATATATATGAAGGCATTTTTGGACTAAAATTCTGTTTGCATTGTAGCCGACTTCAAAGTGTTAGAGAAAAATGCTGTAGTTTTGTAATTATAAAATATAATAAAAAACAGTTGGACCTCTTAAAATTCGTAATTGCCAGACGTGTATCAATTCAGATGTTGAAAACTCATGAAAAACCTCTTTTATTCAGTGTTTCATTGATCTAAAACAAATGGTAAAACACTGTCCACATATACCTGTAAATAACAAAGAAAAACCTTTGTATACGTCTTTCTCATTCATAGACACAAAGGTAATAAATATTGTTCTTAGTGCAGGGACACTAATCCCTGCTGCAATGTTTTGCTGCACTTGGTAAATGAGGAGGCAACCAATCCACACCTGTACCAGCAACTCGTATCAAACACATTTTAAACTTTTCTTTTTTTCTTGTCACAAACACAAATCAGTCAGTGCAGCTTCACAAACCTGCTAATGCCAGTCACAAATGCTGCTGTATAAGTCGGACGTTGTTGTTGGGACCTTCCTACTATTGCTGTTAGTAACAGTGGAGAAAAACTGTAACTGGAAGGTAATTCAGATGTCTGACAGCAGAGGGCGCTGCCTGCTCCGGTGTGTCCTAATGCCTTGAATGTTTTTGCTCACCCACCAATGTGACCAGTGGTTTTCCAAAGTCATGACCCACTCAACAGTTTCACTAACCACAATTTTGTTGTTAGATTATGTTGGTTATATCTGTGATGATGATCAAGTATTCAGGTCCAATGAAAACTTTTTAAGTTCCTTTTCATATGGAAATATATGGCCCATATAAAGTGTGTGAATGTGTGTTTTTTTATTACATGTTAAGTGGTACAAGGAAGCAGAAGATTTAAATTATAAAAACTAAACAGAGAAAATAAGAAACAAGTCTGCTTCAGTATTTAGCATTAAACATTATAGCGTTGGAAGATTTAGATGAGCAGTCGGTGCAGAGCTTGACGTCCTCCACTGTCTTCCACTTCTCAATAAACACATTTTTCTTTTTGTCCCTCCTCCCTGCGTTTCATCGTCTGGTTTTCTTTTTGTCTCCGGATTCTTGGTCACCCTGAATGTCGGGCGACATTATCAACCCATCGTTGCACGTTTTCTCCACTGGGACCGTTTGTCTAAAGACACAACCTTGTTGACTTTGTAATCTGGTTCATTTCAGATGTGCAATGAAATGAGAAACAAAATATGTTTACAAATACATTTTGCAAATATTAAACTTGGGAAGTAGGACAAAGCAATGAATAAACGCTATTAATTGAATTAGGATGGAACATTTCATTTTTGGAAAATCTGTATTTATTTGTTCTTTATCTTTTTCTTTATTTGCTTCTAAAGCTAACAGTGAAATCAGTTCATCAATGATGATCTTAAATGTGAACTTATAACTTCTAGCGTAACACCATTAGCTGCAAACATTCTGCATCATACTTTCATTGCTTACATTGTTTCGTCAGCATATTTCACAGCTTGGATTTAGTAGCACTTTGAATTAAGGTCACCTACCCGAGGGCAGGGTTGAAGTAAAATCTAAATTCTGAAAGAAAAACTTTATTTTTCTTATCATGAATCTTCAGGGACAAAAAAAAAAACTGGATTTGGTTGGAAGAAATCTGGGAATTTATTGTCAAGTTTGATAAATGTGCCTTTTAGTGCAGACTGATACGAGTTGACAACTTTCAACATGATGAAATGGGCTCACAGTTTGTCATCTGTGGTAATCATAATCCACTGAATCACAGCTTAACTCGGGTTTAACACATAATCTGACTCCTGTCGTTCATCATCAGGGACGTTAATTAGCAGAAAGGTCGTCCTGTGATGCTCTTAAACCTTTAAATGTGACCTGAGGAAATGAACACAGAAACAAACCAGATGTACGATTATAATAGAACTTAAGTCTGTGATGGAAAAAATCTTTTTCTTCTTTATAGACCCGTGTCTGTATATTCCCCGTTTCACTCAAATGCTGGAATTTGGTGAGAAGAGTCGAGAGGTTTCCATGACTGCTCTGCGACTGGTTCAGAGGATGAAGAGAGACTGGATGCACACAGGCAGACGGCCCTCTGGACTCTGTGGAGCTGGTACCTGCAACACTGCATCACATAAGTCTGGTCTTTTTTTCTACAGATAACACCTTGTAGTGGTAGGAAAGTTTAGGAAGGAATTACTGTCATAATCTCTGCTTTGCAACAATTAAGTTGGCTTTATAATAGAAAACCAATCCGATCTGCTGGTGACCAGAAGGCTCCATCACCATGGAGATAAGATTCGGTGTAACCAGAATGAACATACATGGCGTTCGTCTTTGTGTGGACGAGGCCTAAGTTCTAGCATCGATTTATTCTACATGTATATTATTTTTACTGCTGATTTTTATCTATGGTTCATAAATGTTTACAGAAGGCCATGATAGAAAAAATACACTGCAGGGTAAAAGTTTTTAGAACAGCCTGATTTTTCTAGTTTCCTAAATAAACAGTTGGAGTCGGAATCTTCTGCCTTATTAAAGTAGCCATCTTTGGCAGATAAAGCAACTGAACATGCTCACAGCGTTCTTTACAATAGAAAATGTCCTTCAGAAGGTTCTTCCCATAAATGTGCAGCACTTGTTGTTTTGCTCTCAGTCTTCTGCGGGGTTCGGTACGGAGACTGTGCTCGCCACTCCGCTGTCCAACGTGTTTGTTTTCCTGAGGAGGTTCTGACTTGGAGCAGATGGACTGAGCTCTTGTATGAAAGCTGCTGTAGGCTGGGATCTATGCAGACGATGGACGAGGTCTCTTCTCCTCAGTCTGCTACTGTGTTCACTGCTCTCCATCAGGGCGTTTCCTTATCCTTGATCAATTAAAATCATATCCTTTGCCTCTTCCACTCCCCATGTTTACAAGGAAGTTTAAAATGTTATTCTTTTTCTGTTTCTTTTCTGCCAGACCTAAATATTTATTTGGTTGCTACAAATTATTTAATAAAACTCAGAATAAAGGAGCAGCAGTTTGCTTTCAATTATTCTGCAAACATGAATTTTCAGTCATCAAAGCTATTCTTTTTAAACATATTATCTTTTTCTACCAATGAACACCAGAATAACAGCTTCAGTAAAGGAAGAGAACAGGAAAGGAAAGCTGCTTTGAATGGCAATGCAACTGAACAATCATCCTTTCAAACATAATATTATCAGAGTGGTGCTTAGAGTTTAATGACAGCCCTCCAATGGCTGTTCACTGCATAGGGATAGTTACTTATTTTATAACCCAATGCTGCTTTCTAAAGCAGCACAGTGCAACTCGACTCTACCCCGCTGAATTTCCCCTCAATGATGCTTTGGATCCTGCCAACAGCACCTCATGGTTTTAAACAGAGAAAAATAAGTACGACCTAAATTAATTAATTACATTAACTGCATAGTAACTCTTCAATTTTTCAGTTCAGTTTATTTATATAGTGAAAAGTCACAACTCACGTCATCTCAAGGCTCTTAGCAGAGAAGATTCAATCAGATTGGTTAAACGTTTGTCAAGGAAGAGCAGCTGATTTCTTCCTGTCATTGACCTGCCAGACATGCTGCAATGATTTTCACTTGCATTTTATCATCGACTTCAGCAATCCCTCACACTAAGCAAGCATGTAGCAACAGTGGAGAGGAAAAACTCCCTTTGAACAGGAAGAAACCTCCAGCAGAACCAGGCTTAGTGTGAGCGGCCATCTGCTGAGGAAGACTGGGGTTCAAAGAGACAGAAGCAGACAGACAGAAAGAACCAGAGATATAAAAGGAAACTGTTGGCTAGCTCCACAGGAAAGACACAGCCAGGCAGACGAGCTCCGAGCTAGTTCATCAGAGGATGAAAGGGAGCACATCCAGTCTGCCCCAATAGGAGAAACCGGAATCCAACATCTATAAACGGAGATGGCAGCAGCACAGCGGATATTTGGATGAGGTTTGGGACTAAATTCTCCACCATTGAATCGGGCTGTTACTAACTGTTCATTTCTATAATATAAAATGTGGATGAATTTGGATTAGTTTCTTTAAATACAACAAGGGGTTCATGAAAAATACAACATGTTGGTTCAGCAAAGCAACCGTGTGAAAAGTTACTTTAATTGATCAAGTTGTAATAATTGTCTTGATAAAAAATGGATTTTAAAGTCCTTCAATTTCAGCCTGTAAAAATGATAAAAAATGATTCAGGCATGTGCAAATTGATGGGATTAAAAAATTGTCACCTATGATGGGATGGCAGGAGGCAAAAATTACATTTGTGTCACGGATATCCCTTTTTCTATACATTTCATTAATCAGGGGACTAATTAGAGGATCTTATCCAAAGCATCAGTTACCAAGGTTTGTATAACAATGTTTGTGTTGCTTTGGTTGGTTGTTTTACTTTTATCATCTCAAAGAAAAGACTAAATCTACCATGACTGAGCTTAAGCTAATTTCTGAAACAGTTTGGGGTAAATTTTTCAAACACTGATTGATCCCCGGGTTTGTGTTGAAGCAAAGTATATTTTTGGAAGGAATGAAAGTGGGGAGGAGTGAATTCACACTGCATCCTCTGGTGAATACTAACCTTTGCTTGTTTTTCCAGCTCTTCTTGTCGCTGCTCGTTTGCACGACTTCTGTCGCACCGTCAAAGACATAGTAAATGTAGTGAAAGTCTGTGAGTGCACACTAAGGAGGAGGTAGGTGAAGAAGATCTTTACTTTTATAAAAGCATCATATTCATTGTAGAAATCCTTATAACTTTATTACATTTGTCAACATAGACTTTACCTGCCTTTATTAAACTTCATACGAGTCATTGAGGTTTTTATTGGACTTTGTGTCCTTTTTATCCCACATTAGACTGACAGAATTTAAGGACACACCCACTAGTCAGCTGACCATTGAGGAGTTTCTGAGGGTGGATCTAGACCAGGAGTGTGACCCACCGTGCTTCACAGCAGGGCTGAAGAAGAAACAATCACAGCAGGTACTCTGCTCCTTCACGCTGCAGAAGACCTAATCTTTGTTTCCAATAACTATTGGGAGGAAAAGCTCATTATCTTCTGTTTCTTATGTTCAGCTTCTTTCCACCTTGTATTTGTATTTTCTTCGTCTTGTTCTTTGTGTCTTCTTTGCTTTCCCTCTTCTTTCTCCCTTTTGTCCTTTCTTCTATGTCCTTCATGTCCAACTGCCATCCCGTCCCTCCTTGTCCTTCAGTCTTTTCATATAAATGTTTTTATTTGCAGTTTGCCTGTTTAAAGCTAAAGTAAATTGATATTTTTGTAATAGTTTCTATTTTAGATTAGACCAAACTGCACTGCTAGATAACAAAGATTCCTCCACAAGTTCAAACTTATGCTTTGCTGTTAGATGAAAGATGAATCTCTCCAAAGTACCTTTAATCTTTTTCTTTTACCCTTTCTTAAATCATAGCTGTATATAAATGAATCCACTGCGCTCTCTCTAAGTTTCCATGGCCACAAGCAGCAACACATGTAAAATCCTCATTTAAATTGGGAGGTCATTTTTGCAGCAGCGCTCTGAACTACATCATCTTAGACTGCTTGTTATTTTGAACAGATCAGGGCCTCAGATTTCAGGATTTCTCCATTAAATGTTCATATTTATGGAATCTGATTGTTGGATGTGGGAGCTGTAACAATTCAAGCTTTTTGACATTTTCTATAAGTAAACGATTATTTAGCCCGGGATGGCTAACAGTTGGGCTTTTAAGTGAAAAAACTTCCAAATGTTTACCTTAATGCATAAGAATCGTTCCTAAACTCTCTTTATTAAAGCATAATATTAGTCTTGATATGTTCTTTTAGTCTTAACTCTTATTGTCTCGTGACCTTTCTTAACCTGTGTTGCATGATTTTAAGATGATTGTTGTTTTGTTTTCGTTCCAGCTGGAATTGGAGCTGAAGAAAAAGATGGACGACTTTGAAGGTATGAATATAATATCTCCTTTCATTTGTCCAAATTCATCTCAATTCTTAGACTCATTTTGTTTCCGGTCTTTTTTCATCTGTGAATTTCTAAAAATAATATTTTAAATATATATTATAAATATTTTACATTGTAATTTAATGTTTTATGTCTTTTTATTTAAACAAATAATCTCATTGAGTCGAGTGATTTAATCTACAGACACAATATGACAATTAGAACATTCACATTTAATTTTATTCATGTTTTAACGAGAACTTTAGTCGTGAAGATGAAGTAACCGCTAACGGTCAGGGATACAGGAAATCAATCCATTTCACAACTCTTCAATCTTCAAAACTCAATCCAGTTTGTGTCGTAGGCGTTAATGTGAGAATCAACCTTAAGAGTCATTTTATGTTTATCTTCTTCTAACAGCTGCAGAGTTACTTGAAAACTGGATATAATTTAAAAGACATCATCCAGATTTTAAAGCATAGCAGTCAAACCATCAGGCTTCATTGCTTTTGTTTGCTTCAGCTGACAGAGAAGATGGTCAAAGTCAATTTGAAGATAGCTTTACCTGAATACGGGAAATATATATATATATATATAATATGACACTAATTCACAACACATCAGTCAATCAGCTTTATTTCTGGAGCAGGGGTTACAAAAGTAAGAATAAATAAGATTAAAATGGACATAATAACCAGGTTCACAACAGAGGCAGACTGGGGTGTCATAAAAGAATGTAGACGAATGGATAAATGATTTAAAATGGCCAAAGAGGAGGAGGCCTGCTGGACAATGAAGGGAGATTATTCCACAACATAGGAGCTGCTGCAGCAAGCACCCCGTCCCTTCTGCCAGGTTTTAGCGACGGTCAGAAGCAGACGATCGAAGTGATGGAGGTGAACAGTAGGACTGAAGCAGCTCTGATCTTCCAACTCTCACATCATCCATTGGCTCATCATCCATTGGCTCATCATCCATTGGCTCATCATCCATTGGCTCATGATCATTGTCTCTC
>JAUZNJ010064385.1:2102-27031 GCA_034780135.1 Jordanella pulchra
TGAAACGTGCTCACCCCCCCCCCCCCCCCCCCAGCGCAAATGGAAACACCGCATCAACGCGACTCGCGCCAAAGTCAGAAGAAGATCAAATCCTTTGCATTTGTCCTCATCCATTATTCAAGCTCTCCCACCCTAAAGTCCCCCTAAAGTAGGATTGTTTAGATAAATAACACCAATTATCAGTTCTGCAGAGACTGGGTAGAGCTGGAAAAAATATATATTACAAGGGTCATCAAGATATTTTAATAATGCAAAGCATGGAGTATAATAAGTGGCTCAGTGTTAAAGGCAGTTAAAAATATGCCTTCACTTTAGTCTAAGAAAATGTCACGTCTCCAAGGGGGAAGAGAGACGAATAGGAGGGAAAGCGATGAGCAATACTACGGCAATTGTTCGCCTTTCAAACGACTCGGTGATCATTTCCCTACCTGGAGTCCCTGGTGTGGGAAGTAGAGAGAGGGAGGATTTAATGTACAGACCGTTACCGTGACGATATGGCTGCTCGTCTGCAGCCGCCGTTCTTATTAAAGTGGACAGAAAAAAAAAATTATTTGCTTTCAATCACCGACAGTTAAATTTCTATAAAACATCATTAAAAAGAGCGTCTATTTTAGCCGTTTGATGTGAGGCTCATAAAGATTCTTAAACACGGAGATTTCAGTTGGTTATTGGAGTTCATTTTAAAGATATCATAAAGCTAAAGGAAACCAAAATTAGACATATGAAGGTTTGAACATTAGAGTTGATACACAATTTTAAAACTGCTGTGAAAGCCAATCAGTAGCAGCATATATTTAATTTATTTAATTACCCTTTCACACCCCACCATCCTGTACTGTCTCTCTAACACTGTCACATGCCCAAAGAAATGTCACATAAATAACAGTTAATATTTGCCCCATTTCACATGTGGAAACAATATATGAAGCCAAAACCGAACAACAACAGCTTAATGAAAGTTAAATATTATATAAATAAATTAAAGAGTTTTGTTGTTTGGTTTTTTTTCTGTTGTTAAACTAAAATGTTACGTTAGGGGCAGTGAATGGACCACAGATTTATCCTCAGCTGCCCAGCAGATGGTCACCAGCAGCATCTACTACGACAGTTAAGCACAAAAGGTATCATCTATAGCCTGCTGAGAGAGTAGCATTTAAAAAATATTCTTGGAAAGTTTAGTGGAAGGAAAAAATGTTGTTAAAATGGTGCAGATTGACCAAGGCCTTCAGAGGATTGCAAAGCAAAGCAAACCTGAACCAGAAACATCAGAAAGGAATGAAATGATGGGACTCTTAATCAGCCAATCTTAGTCTTCTTTTCACATTAAAGTGTATTTTAAAATCTGTTAGGAAATTAAAGCAATGCTGCACAACTTCTGACCTAAGTTGAAGCTTTTTTGGGGGTATATTAAATGATTTATCATGTCAACACACAGCATTTGGCGTTAATCCATGCTCTGGATGGGCTACCTCACTAAAAACATGTGTAACTAAGTTTAGGGTCTGATCTGCTGCTTTCTGGCAGACTGAGCTCCCCTTAAAGAGTTAACTTAGCTAAAAGTTGTTGTTAGGATATATCCCTTACCTAATCAGACATCTATTGGTTTTTAGATGAACGATTTAATCTAGAGGAGTTAATGAGGCCTAAACTTGTCTATTATCTCCATGATTTCTCAGTCTAATGGCCCACAGTGGTCTGATATCAGACTTTTTTTGTATTTTTATAATATCAGACTGTTTTAATTTTGCAACAGTGCAGTCAGTAATGTCAGATGCTTTAAGGGGCACTAAAACCAGGAAGTTCCAGGTTTAAGACCCCTAGAGGCAAAAAGCTACACACTACTGCTTCATATTAGAGTTTGGAGATGCACGGAATCCAAGCTGCTTGAGGTGATATGTTAAGTTTGGTTTTTGGCTACCGTGTTATCGGCTCATATTGCTCCATTGTGTTCATCCAAAGTCAGCATGGCTGCCAAACAGAACATTTCAGAGCTGCTGATTTCATTTTCTAACAGAATCTACAGAATTTGACAAAGTTCAGGTTGTAAATGACCAATTAGTCATCAAAGTCTCCTGATATACAATATTTGTATACATTTTTTGCTTTCTACAAAACTGACTTCAATAAATTGGTGATTAACAGGTCTCTGCAACTCTTGGTAGTGTCTGCAAGCATTTGATTCAGACCTAATGGGATGGCCACACATTTAAAAAAAGCAGGACAATGGACCCCAAGGACCAGAGTTTAAGACCTCCTCTTCATCTTGTTATCAAATGGACGATGAGAGACCGAAAGAGCCAAGCTTTTGGAATGAATCTACAGGATAAACAAGTTTACTGAATGAAATGAACTTTTCAAATCTTATTCTGATTTACTGTGATGTTCCTGTATTAGCATTTTAGTTTTGCAACAGAAGCAACATTTCAGCCAGGGTAACTTTATTAAATCTGCTCATGCAATAACTGAATGCAAAGAGTTGAGCAGCAAAGATCGTAGTTCAGCACACCCAAGAGTGGCTCGACATATATTTAGCTGCAGCTCCCTGCAGTAATTGAGCAGTTTTAAATTATAATGAGGCAAGCAGCTGACTCCAGGAGATCAATAAACCCGGAGCAGGCGCCCCTTTGTACACAGAGCTGGGAATGTATTATCGTGATGGCGAACCTAGCAGATGGAGATAGACTCTAGTAACACTGAGAGGAATTCTTCACTTGTGCGAAGCAGAGGGAGGATGGCATCCTTCATCATCTCTGCTTCATGCTGCGGAGGCTGTGGGTGTGTTAGATGGGAAGAGCCTCCCCGCCCACGCTTGGCTCTTTTCACAGTCTGGAAGGAAACTTAAAGGCGGCCAAGTTCCCTGCAGCACCCCAGTTTCTTACTGACAAACTCCTATTTTCAGAGTTCTTGGTAGCACTTTTTTGAATTGTGAAATATTTGCAACTAATTTCCAAATGAATTTCAGCACAAATGTCAAAGATAGTAGTTCAGAGCCATAGACGGGCAACTAAAATAACTCTAAACTTTCCCAGACTGCACCAACCAGGGGCAACCCAAACCATCCAACAGAGGGGAAATAACCACCTTTAACTCCTTTTTATACCTATCAGAAAACCACCGACTGAGGGCTCACAGCTTTAGCTCAACTTTTGGACAGAAACAGAAAACACTGCACTCCAATTTGCAGACAAAACATCCACTGTCATGAGAGCCAGGTCAGTAAAAACCAGGGGTGAGGAAAGGATAATGGCAGGCTACCTGCCTTCGCACAACATCCCCATTATCTCCCCTCTTAGATCCATTTCCCACAAAAATGTTATCAATTTCACAAAACAGAGACAGAAGGCAAACATGCCGACACACAGGAGCTCCAAACTGTGAATGTTGTCAGTAGTGATCGAAGTCCAAGAGCCTAAACATGGGAAGTTTAATCAATGATGGACCCACAACTAAAAGACTGAACAAATATTATGCTGAAAAATTACATCAGCTGAGAGGGAGAGGGGAAAAAGTATTCATTTCCCCCACCATTTCCATCAGAAAACCAACTAAATAAAAGATACATCTTCTTCTATGCTGCTTCAAATTATTTATAGAAAGAACATGTCAAGATTAGATTTCCTCTTTCTCTTTACTCCCTTTGGGAACTCCAAATATCAGCTCAAGCTTTCTGAACTTTTAACCAAAAGGAGGGGAAGCCAGAGCCACCTGCCTTTGGTTAATTTGAAAAGGTTAACTAGCCTGAACTGTCACTCTCTCACAAGTCGGAAGATGGCTAACTGAACCAGAACGGTCCAAGTTCTCAGCGGGAGGCCGACACGTCTTGACTGACATCACTATGACAGACTTAACAAGACTCAACTTTTATCTCAATGTGGGGGAAAAAAAAGTTGAGTTTCTGCTACTAATGACGTTTGGAATCGCGGGTCTGAAAATGTGTTTTTAATGAACACCTGGAGATGAGATGAGTGACAGCTCAAACCGGGCGTAGGCTCACGTACGTCTAAAAGCAGACAGAAAATCTAACTTTGCAGAAGCAGACAGAAGAAAAAGGGAATCGGTTTAAACTTACAAATATGTGGCATTCTGGTGGTGGGAATACAAACCAACCATCACGATAGATCAATCATACACAAGGGATGAATGAAAACCAGACCCGACATCATTAGTTTCCCCATTTCTTTTTGTCACAGCTGTTTGACGCACATCTATTCATAGTAAAGATACATCAATCAGCTTGTTGGGTTTTAAAACTGGATGGTTCTGGGTAGAGATGCTCCAGTTTGAGTCCCACTGGCAGACATTGGATTTCCAGTTGAAATCTAAGCTGCTGATTTCAGTTTTCTTTCTATTTGAATACACTTTGAGTAGAAGCGGGTCACGGGTCCCTGAGGGACAGACACCCCTTTATATAGAGGCTCAATCCGACTCATCTTGGAAGGTCCCGAGGTGCTCCCAACTCAGAAGGTATATTAAATCTCTTGAGCAGTAACTGGGTCTTCCTCAGGGCCCCCCACTAAGAGGGACATGACCTTAGCAAAGGAAGGCATTCCACCAACCCTAGCTGTTTCCTTTTTCTGCTTACAGGCGTTTGCTTCCTAAGAGCTCAATGCATTGTTATTGAGATCCAAACCAGCCTAGATCCAATGTTTAACAGTCGGTAAGAACAGCCTTCTATCCCAGCTGAGATTTCTTCAATAAATCTTTGTTTTTTTTGTATAGTTTTGGCTCGTGTGCTGGGTTCTTTTAGTATACTTACTAAATCAGGTGAAGATCTTCTCAAGAATCAATCAATAATAATGACTGATCAGTTTTTACAATCTTTTTATTGTAAGGCTCTTCAAACACTACACTTTATTTAACTTTGGTGATATTCTGTAGTCATTTATCAATTTCTGCTTTGTTTTTGTTTTTGATTTGTTTTTTAGAGCACAAAACAAAGCCCCAAAATAACAAAGACCAAAAAGTTACACCTGAACAAAAGCATCTTTATTATCTGATATTTAATGTCTCTTTGGATTCTTACAACTAATACAATTAGTACAATTAATCAGTTGTTTCGGCTTACTGTAACATTCACTAACTGACAGAATAAAGAAGTGCTACAGTTAACCTGATAGAAACTGTAGGTTTGAAATAAAAATAAGGGATTTATTATGCATCATAGTCTGTGTCCTTAACCTTTATCTGCTTTCTTCTAAAGGGCAATTAAAACGAATCATTTTTCATTTTGACCGTCCAATCACCCGTCAAAGCCAATTAGGGGGAAAACTTTCCTTTTCAAAAGAACGGTGCTTCTATGACTAGAGAAAATGGGAGAAAAAAATGAAATCAGCTCAGTAAATTGCAATAGGTACATCTCTGGCTAACAACAGTACTTTGTTTTACTGCATGGTTTCAGGCTTTATGAGGAGTATTATTAAAGGAGGAAGTGAGGAGTCTGAAACCACATAACAGTGTGAGAGGTCTAATCTATTCAGGCGTGCCAGTGTTGCTGCCGCCCAGTTGTGCTTGAAAAATAGGAACCCCCACACCGAGGCACCAGCGAGAAAATGAGGTTGTCGGGTTGATAAGTATGGGCCGTTACCTGTGTCCCAAATCCACATTTCCCAGCAGCTATGAAAGGTTTGGGAGTACAGAGCATAATAGCTCCAGATATGCTGCCTTGCACTCTCTTCTTTTTTTTTTTTTTCTCTCTCGGTTTCTTCCTCACCATGCGTTGAGCGTGACAGATTGGAAAACTGGAAGCTGCTGGTAGATTTCCCATCTTTAGCCATTTTTTTTTGTTTTAAAAGCTCCTTTTTCCCAAACCTGCATCGCTTCGCATCCCTTGTTGTGAATTTCTGCTACATGCGATCAGAGAACACCGATCTACGTGCCGGGTGGCCGGAATGACGAGGAAAAGGAGTTTTCCCTTCAATCCTCAACAGCCAAAAGCCAAAAAGTCAATCGTTTTTTCTGACATGTAATCTACAAAAAAGGATCGATTTCTTCTCTGCTCAGGGTACAGTTTATGAGTTCTGCAGATTACAAAGCCCCCTTCTCAGCTTTGAGTATAATTTCCAAGTAGTGGGTGAAGGGTTCCCTCTCCACACAAAGACCCCCTGTTCTTTGCTGTTCTACGCCCGGCTCAGCAGGAAGCCGCCTCCCTCATTCGGGCCGTATTGACAGCCCTCCTTGACTGAGCGGCTCTTGACACAGACCAGGCCTCACCCAGATCCAGCAACACAAGCCCTTTTGTGGAAAGGGACAAGGAAATCCTGGAGATCTTGAAAAAGCAAAAGAAACAGCAAAGATTTGTTCCTCAAGCCGAAGAAGTGATGCATCATTATATTGGAATATTTCTTTGCACTCAGTGCTCTAAATTGCCGATTTATGGCATTCACAAGATTCCCAAGGCAGGAGACCTGAGCAATGACTCAAAGGGAAGAAAGTCATTAATAGCACATCAAAGATGAATAGAGATAAAAAGAGAGGAGGTTTGCAGGCACTTTGTAATAAACCCTCAGCACTTCATTCGCACCTCGCCGGCTTCTATCTCTCAAACACTCGTCCTTCTACCCTCAGCGTCAGGGGCTGCTTTAATGACAGTAATGGCAATGGCCGTCTGTCTCCATTTCCCTCCCAGACCCCTCTCATTTTCATACCTCTATGTCACTTTTTCAGCACATTCTTTTTTCCTTTCAATTGCAAACTCCTTCGAAAAGCAAATCTGTCTCTGAGAGGCATCAGAGGACAAGAATAATAGCCAGTATGTCTAAAGACAACATATACGTTAGGAGTCAATCCATTAAAAATGGTCAAGGGTCAAAAGTTTGGGAAGTATAAAGAACAAAGGGACAATATAGAAAGAATAAAAAGAGCATACCTGGAAAATGAGTCACATTTGAACCACAATTAAACTTAAATCCATGATCAAGCCTACATTTGGATCTTCGGCAAAAAAGCTGCCAGATGTAGTGTCAATACTCAAGCTTGAATCCACACAATCCACTCATTCTTGTTTTCCTCAGTTCTTCCCAAAGCAGGATATGAGACATGGAGTAGAAGCCAAGTCATAAAGGAGGAGACAAAGTGACTGGAGAATCAGCTGCAGGCTGCCCATCCTGAACTGGCACCCACTCAATTGGCACATTACAACAGGACACTGCGCCATTTTTTTCCTTCCACCTTACTGGCAGTGAATGTTTTCAAGTTGTGTTTTCTGCTGCTGTGAGACTCTAGAGCTCAACTGACATGATGACAGGAAGAGTTGGGTCACTGCAAAAGTATCAGGGTGGCTTTCACGGAAATATCAATTGTGGCAATGTGATAAAAAAAGTATATCTGCCAGCTCATGTTGGTATGAAGCAGATTATCTCAACCTGTTACAAGTTTTAATTAATAAAGCATATGTATCTAAATTATCGACTGTTAACAAAAAAGATGATATCACTGAGTGGTTAACAAAACGCACTTCTGCAATGTTTGCATCAAATAAGCTAAAACTCTTGACACGGATGCAGCTGTTTTAAGCTGTTTCAAGGCTCTGTCACAAACGGAGCCTTGAGAGTCATTTGAACAGCTGTATGAGGAGTGATGTGGCGTAGAGCATGGCTGCCATGCAAGAAACCTTTTAGTTGTTTTGATGTCTCACTTTTTTTTTGTTAACCTGTACAGATTTATGTTTGTAATAACCAAGCTGGGAGTCAAGCGGACAGTTTCTAAGCGACTTCAGGTTTGATTGTGAATAAACTCTATGAGAGGCTGAACGAACCTAAAAAACAATGGATCTTTGTTACCAATTTATAGTTGAAAGTTAAAGCATTTCCACTGTAGCCAACTGCAGTGTTACTTATTAACTTAAATTGTTCCATTGATCAGTCACTGTTAAAAGCAGGGTTTCTTTTTTAACTAAATGAACTGCAGGGTATTAAATAAGGATGTTTGTCTATATTTGATGTAGGTCAGGGGGGAGGTGGGTGTTCCAATTGCAAAACCAGACATAGAACCACTGATTCTGACAGAGCGTTTTTTTTTTTTTTTTTTTTTTTTACATTTTACAACTTATCCAAAGTCGCTTTCATTAAAAACGTAAAACTTGTGAAAGATTTTACCGACACAGACTTTTATGTTTATTGCAGTAATCCCGACGGGACAAAGGCTTCTTTTAGGCTTACGGGGCAGTTTTCTAAAGTCTGCGGTTACTGAGACAGAAAAGCGGAAATCCAAGGACAATTATAACACGAGATATATATTTTATGCTCTTATCCTGTATTTAAGCAAACACACTATGACCACACACAAGCTGAGCTGTAAAGGGGCTTAAACTAAGATTCTAAATATTTTGCACTTTACCTCAAAATAACATAATCCAATATTTAAGGGTAAAAGAAATTAAAAAAAAATCTAAAAATAGTGCATTTTCTTGAGGAACATTAATAATCTATTAATCTGGTTTGATCCAAGTAAATGCACTGCAAACAAAGGTGAATAACGGGACCGATCAACTCCCCATGATCCAAACCTTATCTTCCCCCCACATGGGTTAAAGATAAAGGTTGGGCACACTGAGACGACAGCAACAGAGACTGAGAGAGCTGCTGCACTGATGTAATGAGACTATGAAGCAAAAAATCCTCACAGTGGATAATTGGAAAGAAAAGTAGCAAGACTCAGTATGTTTCCCCAGTTAGACACAAACCAACAGAGAATTGGGTTTAAAGGTTAAAACCAACGCTTGCTGTCACGGTTTGAGAATAGGGTTAACCTTTTCTACGCATACGCTATAATCCCCACCGTGGCTGCAGGTGACAGTCTGTGCTGTTTTTATGCAAAATGCTCTTTAAACTGAGACACGAAAGCTTCTCTTTTTAAAAAGAAAAAAGAAAGATGGTTCAACCTACAACATCTAAATCACAACATCACCTACACAAAATTTAGAAAAATACAATTAAATGATGTTAGAGAGTCCTGCTGAGCAGTTTAAGTGAAAAATAAACGCTAGAGTTGGATCTAAATCGTGGCGTTTTGGACTTTTTTACCCTCCATATGCGGAGCTATCTGATCAGACCCCAAACTCAGCAGGCAGCAGGTACACATGACTAGAAAATAGTAGAGTTTCCCCTTTCCTCAGTGAACAACTACAGGATGAGATGGTTATCTGAGACAGGAAAGAACATTCATCTTACCACCCAGCAGCTTCGCTTCTGCCCCACTAACCCCGATGCCAAAGAAAATCATAAGACTGTAATGAGATAGCACATAGATTTTTAAATGAAACACAATATTGCTTTCTCTCTCCCCCCTGTTTCTTTTTTGACCATCATACTCGCTCACGTAAACATATATACACACAGAGGAAAGGAAATCAATACAATCCTGTATGCCTGGCACAGTCAAACACCCAGCAATTTATCAGCATTGGATTTCAAAGTCTTCTCCTTTGCCCATTTCGACCTTGATTGGGACTTCATTCAAATCGGTGGTTCCAACGTATTTTTCATGTCCAATTTCCAAAATGAAATAAGAAGAGTTTTCAGTCTAATTCTCAAGAAAAATAGGTCAAATTCAGTGTTATCATGAACATGCTGACTATTGGTTCAATAGTGAGAGTCCGTCGTAAATACAATAATCACAAAATCCTCCAACCGAGTGAGCGGGTCGATGGGCAAACAAACAAACCGATAGATGGACGGACGGGATGATGAATTGCAGGATGATTGGATTGATGAACAGACTTCTGAATGAATGATGGGCAAAAGGAAGAACAGCCAAACCAGAACAGACAGACGACATTATGAGTGGACAGAAGGACAGTAAACAACCACACAGTTTAATCTGTGAATACTCCTCTTTTTCTCGCCTTATCTAGACCCGAAAAGCACAACTTTTAACAACTTTTCCAGGCAGTCGATAGAAAAGTCAAAAGAAGAAAGGCTTTGCTTCAAGCACAGCTACCCGCAGAGGTTCGTAACTGTTTGTTTGGACGGATGAGCCCAAGATAAAAGTGCAGCTCGCGTCAGCCAAGGCTGCTAGAGGTCACATCTAGCTGCAACTTTTCTTGATCAGCAGTCTTTGGTTCTGACTCTTTTGAGCGGTCAAGTGTGACCAATCGGAGCCTGATAAGCCTCATGCCAATTACCGGTCCCAGACACACACAAAAAAAGTCTCAAAAGCATTACAAAGAATCTCAACCTCTACCCACATTAAGATAGGAATCATCATGTGCATATAAACTAATTACACTACAGCTGAATCACAGCCTTTGCTTTCAAATTCTTAGCAAACGAGTAAAGTGAACAACTGGCCAATTAGTGGCACAACAAAGGATGAAAGGGTTTAAAGGAGGCAAAGGATTTAAAGGGATTTCTTGGTGACCATTTTGTGTTTCCAAAAAGAAACCTTTTCATCTTCAAATAACAAACCTACCAATTTCTAAGAAACATGCACACATAGGCAGAATGTTTATGGCAATCATGCTGGATTTCTCCTATTTTGCTCCTCTTCTCAGGGTTAGTTTCTTGGGGCATGAAAGTGCCAATAAAAGAAAAGCCAGTCGCTGTGTGTTCACCGCAAACCAGAGGAAAGCATTTAAAAGAGAAGGTCGAGAAAGATCAAAGGCTTCAAGTCAGCTCTGGGAGGGAGTCAATTACTGATTTACTTTTTTAACCAGATAGTACTTTCAAAAGTTTTATAGATATATACGCCTAAAAAACCACTGCACAATATAGCCAGGGCAGCCTGGAGAAGACAAGAGGTCAGCTGGGAAGACGACACAGTAATGATGCTGCAGTTAGGTGTGGTTACAGGGGTTAAGTGTCGGCCCCCGGGGGGAGCATTGTTATATCACAAAATGAAGAGGCTAAAGGGAAGCTAAAGTCTTACAGATGTCATCATGGTCAAACAGAAGATACCACAGCGCTCTATAAAATCCAGGAGGCATATTTCTGCAGACAAGAACAACAGAAACATTTTAACACAAGGGATGCGAACATTCAGGCATGCAGAGCTGCACAGGGGGAATTCACGTTGTTAACATGACTGCGAATGTTACGACAAAGCTAGTGAATATTATAGCAATAGAATACTTTACAAAAATAATCCAGCCTTTGTTTGGATATACAGTTCAATTCAAAATGATGCACATCAGAGGAAGATTTAGCCAATAAACAAGCAAGGAGTTTGTTTATGATGAGAAAATATGTATAGTAAGGATCAAATTTGTAAAACTTAAGTTCATTTAAAAGGTAACAGTGATGCCAAACTTTCTGATATCATAACAGCAATCAAACCCCGTTTTTAATTGACTCTCAGCATCCTGAATGCTTCCTCTGCTATTTTTGTGATTTAGTTCTGGTGATTGGTTGAAGGGCTTCTTTACCGTCACCCTAATCTTTCCTCCCTAACCATCAGATTCAACTCAGGGAACAAAGTAATATATTACATCAATTAAAAAAAGATTACTAAAATCCATATCTGTCAGAATCTGAATAACTAGGCGTTTTAAACATGTGGTCTAACAGTAGCCGCTAACACATAATTAAAATCTGTATGGTGCATCACAAAATTAATTTGGCCCAAAATGAATCATATAGCCATCAGATTCAGGTTCAGAGGAACAATTATACTCTGAACAGGTTGCAATCCCATAATCAATGTTTCCTCACAATTAATAAAGATTTATATATTCTGGGTTGTGAGTCTGTTTATGTGACCTTTAAATCTGGAAAAATTACTACGTTCCAGATATTTTTTGGTGTTGTCTTTAGCTTAGCCCTTTTTTCCCTCAGATACTATTTATACAGGTTATCAGTGAATAAATGATTTTTATGCATATTTTCATGCCTTTATGAAAACATTTCATCCACTGAATCTGTTGCTATATCTTCACCAGAAGATATAGCAACAGCAAAAGAGAAGAAAAACAACAACAGAAGGGATGAAGGTTACAGCTGAATAGGGTTTATAGCTTAGAAATGTTTCACATCGAGTGAAACGACCTGTTAGTATCTCAGTCGCTAAGATAAGAACGGGTCCAATTCTCTTAAAGACAGGTGCTTCACTAGCTTCTTTTTATCTCTCTTGGAAAAGAATACTCTACACTTAAGTCATTCACAGAGCGAGATTACTGTCCTACAATTCATTGAGGCAGAAATCTTTCAAGGGATTGTTTTTAATTTCCATCTGTGAACTCAAAGTGGTGCCGCCAACAATTTTGTTTACCATGTATTTGAATGAAGAATATTGCAAAATATCCATAGAAAAAGTAAACTCCTCCTTTTAGAGTTTCAGAAACAGATAACCAAACTGCAATGAGCGATCCGGGAACATAGGAGAAAGCTAAAAAACGTTTGTAAGTAAGTCGAGGTGAAAGATATATTGTTTAACAGCCATTTAAGTGAAAATATCGGCATCTGAAATATCGGCCAAATTTCCAGTATCTTGCATCCCTACTTTAGTTGATTCATAACTACTTTTCTTTATGTGGCCAAAACATTTTGATCAAACTAGTTGCATTAGAAATAAAGGTGTTTTGAGCTTTATATCTTTAATTCTTAAAAGTCTTATTTTGAAGTAAGAAAGAAGATATTTCTGTTGTGTTGATGGAACCAATGTTCTTTTTCCAGCCCATCTAAGCTCAAAGCAGTAAAACTTTTAAATGCTTTTAAAACCGTTTTTGCAGCTATGTTCTGTTTACTTTTAATTCAAATTGCCAAAAAAAAAACACCTACCGACAGACATCCAATTATCCAAAGTCAGTCAAAAGACCTTCAGGGGACCCTTTAGGGACTATGTTTGTTTTTATGGGGGGACCTTCATTGTGAGACATTGGCAGAATTTAAATACATACCTACGCCTCTTTGTTTGCACCTTTGTTCCTCTGCAACCAGACCTTTTCTCTCCTTCATACTCCACCCTAAAAGCTAGTGTCAGCCTCTGAGGGTGGACGACAACAGAAAGGGGCTGGAGGATGCAGTGGCAGCAGGGGCACAATGTGAGGTGAAGTGTAGCATAAATATTAGCCATCAGGAAGCCATCACATCGCTACAACAGCGCTGGTCACAGCGGCTGAGTTTGTGAATAATACATGCTTATGACCTGTTTTGCTACCAATTTCACACTGCAGCCCTGAAGGGCCTTTCTCTCCTTTTTTCCTGCCCAACGGAGGCTGAACACTCATTACAGAGTGAGCTTATCTCTGCGCTCAGTCCTCTCTGCCCAGACGGCAGGAGTTTCCCAGGCTGTTGTGGATGCTAATATGGATCACATTACAGGTGCGGAAGAGGGGCAGTGAAGTGGCAACAAGACAGACTACTGTTCTTTCAGGTTGGCCAGCGGAGATATCAGGAAAATAAAACCTACAGGATGCAGCGGCGTGAACGTCTCACTATAAATGCAAGGCAGAGGAGTGGGAGGACAAGGAAGCTTATTTGTTTACAAAGGAAATTATGGCTCTGTGGCCTCAATCAGTCTGCCTCAGATCAGAGCTGAATGAAAAGCAAGGATCGTTTCCCAGCAGCAATGAAATCCCAGCTAGACTCAAATCACAGCAGGAATCTTTTCTCAATGTCAGTTCACTTTGGTGACAACATGGCAGAATGCTTGATGCATATGTATTAAATATAACACGCCATGCATATTCACAGAAAAATGTGTCACACATTCATCTTTTAGATGGAGAGGTGACTGGCCGCTAGGGCGCTGGAAAATAAGACAACTTTACGAGGGTCAATGGTCAACTAAGACAAATGGGTATTTTTCTATATGATTCTCAGGACATAAGTATTTTTAAAATGAGTAAAACAAACAAAAAAAAGAAAGAAGAAAAGCTGTTAAGAATCGACCTTTTTTCTACAGAGCCGTTTCTGGTCAAAGACTCCTGCCTCGAAAAGATGGACCTCAGCAGAAACCAGAAGAGCTCACACCAAGCAGGAGACTCAAGATTTTTCTTACCATTTAAGCTCTCAAACCTCTACCTGTCTTGATATAAAAAAGTTTGATGTGTTTTAAAACTTTTTGCCATGTAGAAAATACACACAAGAGACATAGTTTAGGATGCTAAACCACTAACAAATTTAAACTGTAATAGAATATGTTAAAGAAGGCTAAAATTGCCAGAGCTGTAATTGCTTTTCTTCTCATTTGAATAAATTCAAATCTTATTTAACGGCAGCTGTGTTTTGCAGTTTGGTTTTAGAATAGAATACAATAGAATAAAATATATTATACTTTATTGTTGCGAAGGGGAAATCTGTCTTGGACTCAAAAGTAAGTAGTGCATAGAAGTAGCTGCAATTAAAATCAATAAATAGACATAAAACAAATACCGGCTAAGGATGAACACATCCTATGAAAAAACAAAACAAAAACTAATGTAGCAATCAGGCTTTAACAGGCACAAAAGGAGTTTTTAGGTTTTATTTTGTGGTTTTTATAACCACAGAAAAGATCTTTATCAAAACAGAGAGCTTTAAATGACACACTGTTTTTGTTTTCTTTAGATTAATAAAAAGGAAAAAACGGATGCCTTAGATCAGAGTGGCAAAGCTAACAAAACCATGTCTAAGAGCAGCGAACACATCATTCAAAGAGGATATCAACAGCCTTACCAAAATATCTAATTTGGTGGAAATATTTTACAAACATTTTATAGTAAACCTAAATCTTTTTTATCATTAAGTTAGAAATAAAAAAACATTATCTCAAAATTTGTAAATAAAGCTTTTAAATGTAGGTTAATTGGGAGGTCAGGGTCTAATACAGATGAACTGCTGAGGCTTTCTTTTACAATTTTCTTAAAGGCTCTGACCCAATGACAGCTTTGACCACTTCAGGGGTTTGTTGTTTAAAACGTCTAAAATATGGGGGAGGAAAAACCTTGCAGGTTAATTGATAGAAGTATTGCCTTTAAATCTAACTGTAATTAAAGAAATAAATAGATCTGTATTTTTTATGAAAAGTCAAGATAAGACAGACAGATACAGAAGATCCTTCGTGGCTACAGCCATCAACACCTACAACAAATGGTTAAGAGAAAACAAAAAATGAGTTACTACAACATTTCATTTCCCTTTGGGATAAATAAAGTAGAATTGAATTAAATAGGATCTTTAATTGGGAAAAGTAAATGTTTTTGGCAGAAAGCAACAGGTGTTCATAGGTTTAATATATATAAAATCAAGGAGAAGCAACAATAAAACCAGTTTTTTTTTTAAATCTCAGTTCCTAATCATTAGATTTTAAATGTAAGCTGATTTACAAGCAGAATAATTAGCCTCATGCTGCATTCAAAAGGAAAAAGAAAGGTTTAGTTTAAACTCATGTTTGGCAGATCAGTGGGTCACTTTTCATGCGGTGGGGTAAACTAACTGCAGCAGATTAAGATGCATATTCACTTTAACAACAGCACACTGGTTTGAGCTGATCCTCTGTTTGTGTTTTAGGAGTTTCTAAATGAAAATAACAGGATGGAAGACCTCCTCTGCACTGGCTCATTTGTCTGCTGTAATTACAACATATAATCAGAATCAATTTGGCGGGGCGAGGCTCACAAAGGAGGCCTATCGGAGCAGCGCCTGCGACATCTCAGCCCTTTGTGCTGGTGGAGGTAGATGAATTCTATTTCCTGCACACTGATGGACTGTATCGGGGCTCTATTGTGCTGTGCGATCGCACGCACGTGCGCATGTGCGTGTACAATGCAGGGGAGACGGAGCCCATCAAACGGAGACACCCCGCCTTTTTCTCCTTGTCTGTCGACATCTATCTG
This sequence comes from Jordanella pulchra, assembly GCA_034780135.1. NCBI lineage: Eukaryota > Metazoa > Chordata > Actinopteri > Cyprinodontiformes > Cyprinodontidae > Jordanella > Jordanella pulchra. The sequence continues at coordinate 17,851 of JAUZNJ010064385.1, forward strand.
CAGCTCTCAAAATAAAAACACAGGAAGCAGAGACCACTTGACACAGACTTGTCCTTTTGCAGATTTGATCAGAGCAAAGCTGAAATTCTCTCTTATCTCTCAGCAGAAGCATGTAAACTGTCAACCACCAAGCGCCATCAGCCTGTGTGCAGGCGTGTACTGTACGTCATACACAGATGTGACCCTTCCAAATCCAGTTACCCCACCATCCATCCACAGCGCTTCTACTGGAAACTAAATGATCAATAAGGCTTTGACCAAGTTTCATTGCTACCGACCCCACGTTCTGCCCCACTTATTAAGCTCAGTTACTAATATTATCAGTGAGGCTGGTATCAAAAGACCATCAATAAAAGATGAGAGGATCCTACATTTAATATGCTACATACCGCTCGTATGATATAGCTTTGGTAAATAATTCAGGGTTATGTGTAAGACAGAGGCCTACGGACTGCTGAAGCAACACTTCTTTGCGACGCTGAGTCTCGTCCCAGGCAGCCGTCTGCCAAATGAAAAATGCACACAACTCGTCTGAGAACAGACTTTGAAGTAATGATGAATTGTGCACATCGTGCTTGAGGCAGCGCAGACAAATTAAGACCCGTTGCTCCCGAAACAACAGGTGTTACTCCATGATCTTCTCCTTCCCCATTTATAATGAGCTGTGTCTCTTAAACTCAAGTGCGTCTGCACAACAACGTCTTGGCCAAGAGAAGCTGCTGAGTAAAAAAGTGGCCAAGTGTCAGCAGCTGATGAGTGGTAATGATTTGTACGCAACCCCCCCCCCACGGGTTTCATGCACACCCAAACAAGGCTAGAGCTGTAACCTGGGGGTCTTTCTTTGGCCCAAACTATAAGGTCTCCAGTGGGAGAGTGCTTCCCCACCCCCCCACCACGAGTCAGACAGGATCATGCTGTGAATGTTTACATTTACAAGTGGCTGTTTGAGCCAGTTATTGCTGTGTGAATGAATGTGTTCATGAGCCCATCACAGAACGATAGAGGTCAAAATGAACTGTAGACTTTAGGGTACCAGAACTGAGGGATTTTTGTGAGACTAGCTGGTTGTAAACTTGAATTATACCCAGGTTGCAGCTACATACTTGTTTCACAACAGAAAGTGCCACCAAGCCACTTGAAAATGAGGCTAAGTAGCTATTCAAAGGCAAACTGCATTTTCAATGCTGTTCATTCTGGCATCTACAACAGCTGGCTGGGTTTCAGTTTGTTGGTGGTCATTTTGCCTCTTCAGTATTTAGTACTTTACCAATTATGGTCGTTTTATGCCATTAAAAGGAGCAGACATCAAAGACGGCTCTGTTTGATTCTTTCAGCCACTTTCTATCATGGAACATTCTGGATTTGGAGATGATGACGTTCATTTGGGAAATCTTAGCCTTGAGGTAATGGTCTAGAATAACTAGGAAAACATGCAAACTATGCTAATCCTACTAAAGCCTGATTCACAGTGACAGAGGGTGACGCACTGCAGAAAACTGTGGCACAGTCTCCATGAAAAACAAGAAATATGTTCATTTCTTTCTAAATTTAAAGGTATTCCTCTTGTAACCTGGTGGGCTGCTTGTTCAAGCCCCTGCTACGCTCACCTCTATCATTGTGTCTTTGGGCAAGACGCTTAAAGGACTCATTATGCTTGATGTATGTTCAGTACAAACAGCAAGATGACTACACCACTCTACACGAGGAAGTAGAAAACACAGCTGTGTACAAGTTTTCAAAGCCTCTTCATGGCGTCCAAGAGCAACCTTCAATTTTTTCCTGGAGTATTTCCACAATCTGTTGATAGTAGTGATGTTTATGACCTAAATCATTGGGGTGACTCTAGATGTTTTCATTTGCGCCAGTAGCAGCCATCAGAGAACATTCATGTAGAATTTAAAGAGAAATTAAAAAGCACCAAAATCCCTTTTAGCATGTCACAAATTTATAATAAACAGAAATAAAAAGAATCTGTTAAAATGATTGACTAAAGCATTTACTATTTAAATGAAATGAAATAATTCAAATTAAATATCATACTAGCAGCTATGTCCTGTTTCATATTTAGGACTTGTTTAAGCTGTTTAGAAAGGATACGCCAAGCGCACAGTGAAAGAAATATCAAACAATTTATACATTTTCTGGCTTAAAAAAATACAAACATCCACAAGCTCTGCAAGAGTTAAAAACTACCCTGTTTATATTTAATAACCACTCCCAACGTATGCGTTTCCCCAAGGTTTTCCCAGGCTGCTCCATCATCTTTGTATGTTATGCTAAATTCTTAATGTTGGCCTTGTAAGCTGCAGGTTAACTAAAACACAGTGCGGCTGCATGTGTTGCATAAAGCCACCTCCTTGTTTACATCCTCTTAAGGGATCCTGATTGAGCGCTCACCTGCTAATCAGCACTGGTCGAGTCGGTTGCATTGACTTGACTTTTCCTTATAAAACCTTGGGGATTTGATACAAACACACAAGCCATTTAGGAAACACAAACCAGGTGTCAATCCACTTGCTTTGGAAAATTCGAAGCAGTACTTCCCAAAGCGAACTTTGTGATTAAACCGAGTTCTGAAGGGGAGTAGTCCAGTGTGCATGTGGTGAGACCAGCTGTGCTGCAGTGATACGACTTGCTTTACACTTGTCAGAATTGGCTCGCAACATAGAACATAATCAACACAAGGAGAAAACGGTTCCGCTTTCTGTTGCAGGTTCATGTTGGAAAAAAAAATAAAAGGCATAAAAACCCATCAAAGTAGTTAGGTTGGGAGGGAATTAAGAGCTGTCAGGTAACACATCCAATTGTACTCCAGTCAAAGGTCACAATTATTCTATAAATTGTGTTCCTGTCTACTGAATCTCGCATACAAGGGGTTAGATCTTGCATTTTAAAAATTGCTAGACAGCGCAGTTGAAATTGAGGTCGTTATAGGGTGCACGACATGTATAAATCAGCGCTGATATTTTAAAGAGGCATCATTGAGTTCGGACGAGATTTACGCTCCGTGTGGATGAGGAGCTCGATGCTAAACACAAAGGAAGAAATGAGTGTCAGAGCTTTGCAACTGGGGGATTTTAATGGCTTCATTTGACTCCTGACAGGATTCTGGGCTGACTCCAGTTCAACCTTTGATGGGAGGTGGGGGTCCAATGGGCTCCTTTGTTCCAGAGCTCAAGCTCTGGCGCACTGGGGAAAAAAGTGAAGCTATGACAGTAATTTAGCAAAGCACTGTGTGTGTCTGTGTGTGTTTTGCATGTAAGTATTGTTAGATGTGTGGGTTGCGAGCAGGGGGACTACTTTTATCCGTTTGATTTCTTGTCATGAGCTCAGACTACACAAAGGGGTAATGGAAGTCCCATCCTGAGGTGGGATTATGCTAATAGGGACCAAAAGGAAGTAAAAGCCTTTTTTTCCATCTCCCAGTTCACTAAACTTGTGCAAACTAACTAAAAGGTGGCAAGAAGACAAACATGATCAAACATCACAGAAAGGCATAAAGTGCTCATTTTTAAGCCTAACTTTCCTAAAAACACCACATATTCCATCAGATGAACCTGCCTGCCCCTGGGACTGAAATAATTAGCTCTGATGCTCGCTCAATTTTAGGGACTAGCCAAAGCACCGACAAGTGTGCATCATCATAGTCTCATACTGTACATGAAAGGCCAGAATGAATGATGAATCCGTCCATTAGCGCCGAGCTCCTGGAGTGTTGCGAGGGGCCAGGGCTCGGCCCCGTTCTTTCTTCTTCTCATGTCTTTTTTTTTTTTTTTTCCCCTAAAAAGGGGGGCGTAAGGAGCGGCTGTCTCGTTGCAAGGCGGGGGTGATAATTGGTCCTGGCTCCTTTGATGTGCAGACAATGGCATAATCCGACATAATCATATTAAAGGGGACCAGATATGGCCATCAAGGGCCATCAAGCAATAGCCAGGATATAGGCAATACTTGTTAGCTTGAGTCAGGAGAAGAATCAACAAAACATTCAACTGGCTGCCATCTCCAAGATTCTGAGTGGCTTCAATGCCATTGTAGAACATAGGTTTACCTTTCTACAATGAAGATATTATTTCAGATATAAAACTTTGTATTTAAATGCTGAAACTACGTAGCTCCCAGTGGCTCCTCCTTTGTAACAGAAGCAGCAGGCGGACAAAGACACAAGACTATAATCCAGGACCATGTGTCCAAACCTAAGGGGTCCAACCGATTATCTCACCGTCCTTGGACACCAATATGGTGCTTCCTTTCCACACCCCAGAGCTAGGCACAGGGCCCGCTATAGGATGCGCTTGTGACATATGGCGGAGGTGTTTTCTTTTAAACCAGTGTATGTTTCTTTCTGTTCCTCGTTTCCTTTGCACACCAGTCGATATAAATTTCTCTGTAACATCTTTACTTTAGCAAAATAAGGAGCATTAATAAATCATCTTTAATTAATAATACATTATTTATCAAAAGTGAAAAATCTTTCTGCATGAACAATCAGTTGCTTTAAATTAGGGTTTTACATGTTAGACTAGTGATTAGTTAGGCTAGTATTTCAAAACCAGTAGAGTTATCAACATGTTAAAGTGCTGTTCTTGAATAACACTTTATATAGTCCAAGGAACCCAAAACACTTTACACTACATTTAGTCTTTCACTTTTCTATTTATTGAAAGCAATGTTGAATTCTTTTGCAGAATTAAACAAACAGTTAAAGTTAAAATAATTTTGATGTAATGGTGGTGGATAAGCAATAAGTGGGATACTTTATCTTAATTTTATGGCAATATTTAACTTTCTATTTGTTTAACTGTTAAATTAGGTTGAGGGCTGAGGTGCAGCAGTGAGAGATTGGTGGAGGTGGGGGTGAGGGGGATGGAAAATGTCTTATAAGCGGGGGGGGGAGAACCACTGCTATGGGGAATGTAGATCTTTATGAAAAATGGGATTTTTTAAAACCATCAAAGATGGAATTGCTACTTTTCTCTCCCTGATTTAACCTTCCTATTATCCGCTGAAGGTTTTGCTCTCTCCGATTCTCTAACAGCCTAAATGTACCACAGATATGTCTCAACAATTCATAGGAAATACAGTTTATTTCCAGACGTTTTCTGCATCTCGTGTCGACTCCGACTTCATTTCTAATCACGTAACCAGCTTTGAAACCAGCTTAGTTTGAGTCCTTTTCCCTCTGTGACATAGTTTATGTGTAGAAGAATAACTGAGATCCCAGCTTAATAAAAGATGTTACTTTATTTTTTGACTTGACCGTCACTCAATCGGGGTTGATACAGCTGAAATTTATCCCAAGTGATCTACTAATATCTTAGTGTATCTCTGTGAGGCATCTGTTCAGTATTTTCAGAGCAAAATATTCATAAATATGCCCGATCAGCTCTTAAGGGGTACAAAAATCTGAAGTAATTTGATTTCACATGTCATGCAAATCTGTTTGGACACCTGGTAGGGATCTAGTCCTCTCTAATGCTGTTTTATCTGCTGAACCGCAAAAACAATTAAATTGATGCAAGCGGTTGGTTCTCGTCAAAGTAAACTCTTGCGTTAGAAGACTGAGTTTTTGTCATGTCAAGCATGTAAGTCACAGCCTATTTCCAAACACATTGGAACAAAAAGAGTGCTTTCAGTAGAAAGGGAAATGACAGACTCCACAAGCTGTCTTAAAAAGTTCAAATAAAGTCTATTTTTTCCCCCTCTTGTCTCTGGGATGCACTCAAACAGAGAACACAACCTTCCAGATATAAAGATTTCTTGTTATGTTTCCGCCAGCTGCATTACCTGTTCCATAGAAATCTATACTGGCACAGTCCGCTAATGCATTAAACGCTCTCTTTTACAATCAAGTTTTTTATTAGGGTAATATATTACTAAAAATATTGGCACTACTGCATCTGTTTAAGTTCTTGGCATGACTGATCACAGGATCAGACCACAATAAGCAAGAAAAAAGCTAACAATTTTACTTTAAATTTAAAAGCAACACATTCATAATTACAACACCAGTAGACAACATTTTTTTCTACAAGAATATTACAATAGAATGACACCAAGCTGCATGTGAATAACTAATCCAACAACTTCCTGGAAGCTGCCTCGGTACTTTACGATATGCCATGGTTGATAAAATAATAAATGGAAATGCATTCAAGAAGCAAATTTTAATAGAATTGAAACTGCACCCGAGATAAAAAGATGTTTGTTTTATTGGACATCTAAGTGGTCTCTCACCGCAAAACTCTATCCAGGTATTAAGTGGGAACAATGTACATTTCCAATAATTAAAAAAGAAAAAAATAACATTTGTGTTTATATAATTGTTTTTACAAAAAAAATAAAAATATTAAAACACTATGAATCAAAGCAATAAAAAACTGTGCCTCAGTGTAAGTGGAATACATCTACAGTTTGTTTACCAAACCAAAACCTGAATGATTACCCAAAGCCACTTAATTTCTGATGGTTCCAGTATTTAAGCACCAATGTTCTCTACATTTTTTTTCTTCCATGGTGCATTTTCACATTATCTTCATAATGGGGTTCCGGATTGATAGTGGTGTAATTAGGAGATTTAAATCAACTTGGGACGGCATTTTAATTTCATGAGACTAAGCTCTAATCCACACGGGCCTCGCCAGCCTCTTTTAAAATCATGATCCCCAATGTAATCGGACCATCACATAGGCCTCGTTTGGAAGTTTGCACAACTGTGTGTGCATGTGAATGGGGAGCTCAAAGAAGGAGGAGGACCGGGGTGGGAGTGCTCGTGCATTGTTGCAGGAATCAAATAGGGTTGCCATGGAAACGCTCTGGCAGTGGCAGCCTCTTTGCAGTAACCAGAGAGTAAAGACCCCGAGGGACCCCCCTTCACCCCTCCCCTCACCTCTCTAAGCCTCCGGCACGTATGTGGAGAGGTAGCACAGCTCCAACTGGAGGTGTCCTGAAAACACGCATGCTTACGCCACCAATGGTCCCCCTGTCCGTTTGTAAACTGTCGATAGCGCTTCAGTTTTGATTTTCATCTAAGAGTTGCCCTTCAAACATCAAGGTCCAACACAGTCAGCCAAAACAAGAGCTGGAGCCTGTTGATAGGCGTCAGGAGAGCTACAGGACAGAGAGTGGGGGATGAAAGAGAGGAGGAGCCATAGTCTGCCTGTTTGAGCACAAAATAACTGGCTTGGTGTGTGTGTGTGTGTGTGTGTGTGTGTGAGAACCTTTAGTCAGTCAGTCAGTCAGTCAGTCACTCACTCACTACAACACCAACCCCCATCTCAGTCTAACACAGGTGGGTATTGTCTGCAGCATGGGGAGCTCCTGGCAGCCGGCCCTCTGGGCTCAGTCACTGGGCTAGTCCTGTTTCAGTCGACTGGCTTCGCAGGTCCAACATGGCACACTAAACGCTCAGCCCACAAGCAGCTTTAACTATTTCCTTTCCATTGGGGGTTTGCTTACATTTCTGGCCTGGTCAGAAGTAGAATAGGGAATCCTACAATGCTTGCTTCAGGCAATATCTAAATGACAAAAACTAATCAATGGACTTCACATGTTTGTAGACATTTTTACTAAATATTGGACAGTTCACAGTTTTATGAAATTGAAATTTCTCCAAATGGGCCACAGGGCATTTTTGATATGCAGCAGACTTCAATTGTCTAATAGCTTCATAAACCATTAGAGACACTATTGTGTTGCTACCTCCGAGCATTGGCCACTACTTCACTTATGCAGACACCTTGTGTAAAAATAACTAAATATCACAGCTTCTTGTTATTTTACATCTTTAAAAATAAATACGATAAAAATTTATTGCAATTGTGTTGTCTGGAAGATATCAATAAAATACTTGGCAAAAAGTCTGAAGAAACAAGCAATACATTTACTGATAGTCTTTAACAGTTTTGGGGTTAACATTTGGGTTAGTTAAGCTATCTGCTCTGGTAGCTTGCAAGCCGTCAGCTGATAAAGACACCTGTATAGCTTTAGCTTCCCAACAGCATAATACCTTTAATGTGTGTGTGTGCATTCATATTTAGACACATATTGGTTTTGCGGGGATGGTATGACACTCCCCAGGTCAGGTTAGCTTAGCAATCAAACTGGTCTGTAGGCAGAGCTCTGCTGCTCCAAAAATGTCTAAAGCACAATTCAAAGCATGTTCATACTTAATTAAGGAAGCCTGCAAACTATGTTAAGAAAAGTTATGAGGAGTAAAAAAAATGCATTTAATCTTTACCAGATCCAAGGTAAAAGTCCATCTCTGTCTATTTAGCATATCTAAGAATTTGATCAAAACTGTTCTAATAAATCCTATTTAATATTCAGATTGGAACTCTGTATCAGCAAGTACTATAGTGTAAATTTTGAAAACAGATGAAATTGTGATAACCAAGCAAAGAATATCTTTAGCCCAGCCTAAAGACAGTGCAGAGCACTGTGTCATGAAGGGGTAGCACTATGTTTCTCTAGTTAGTGTAGCACTTTCTCCAACATCTCATTAAGATGACTTCAGATAATAAAAACAGCCTGAAGAAGAAATTGAGCCACTTTAAAACCATAACTTTTGAAATGGCCCAAATCTACAAAGTATAGCTCTGCAGGCAACTTGGGAATAACTCAGGGACACACTGGCACATACCATAAAAGGAACACAACTTTCCAATCACACAATGACAGATGTTTCCGTTAAGAAATAGTCACCTTTAAGAAGATATTGGTAATCAGCCCATGATTATCCACACATAAACAGCTGTAGACGATTAGTTGAAACAACAGAAATATGTTTTATATCTGACTTATAAATCTGAGGTTGGCACTTCTGTCAATATCTTGCATCTCTGAGGTGTCTGCTCAAGCTTTTTGAAAGCAAACTATTCATAAATATGTCCGATCAAGTCAACGAGAGTTAATTCTACTCTGAATCTAAACGATTAGAAGATACAATTAAGCTTTTTACATTCCTCTAATCTAGTCTATACGGCTTTCCACACTGTCTCCATGTTATGTTTAGTCTTGAACTTTTCCAAGTTGTGAATCAACCTCTTGCCCCAATTCCAAATTAGACTTCAAGTAATAAACACTAAGGCAGGCAGAATGGACAAGTCGGATGGATAGATGGATGGATGGATGGATGGATGGATGGATGGATGGATGGATGGATGGATGGATGGATGGATGGATG